>JAXQQM020086841.1:0-31222 GCA_034641835.2 Pinus albicaulis | reverse complement strand
AAGATACCTTTATGACTCAACACTTTTGCAAATAAAAATTGTGTCTAACTTGTCCAAAATGCCACAATTCATGATGATCATACACGTTAATCTTGATTCATTCATACCTTTAAATTTCATGTCATGATAGTTAGTTAATAAAGATCGGGCCAAACAATTTAATCTTGGCAGATCAGTAGTTAGGTAGAGAATCAAAATGAGCTCATCAGTGTAATCTGAGCCATTGGAAGTTATAAGATTATAAATAAGTTAGTTTTCTTATCAAAAGAAAATAAAAGGGTCAACAAGCTCAAATGCACCCAAAAAAGGAAATAAAATGCTAGAATAAATAATGGGTAGGTAGAATACTTTCACAAGTTATGAAAGGCATCATGTGGGTTATATTTTATTACTAATATCCTTCTAAACCCATTTTCCCCTTGCTAATATCCCCCTTTCCTCTCTTGGAAATCATTTTTCCTTGTAAAATCCATTTCTTTTGACAAATACCCCTTTCCCCTTATTCTAAACCTTTTCCTTTCCTAAAAACCCCTTTCCCTAGTTAAAAATCCATTTCCCTTAGAAAAACTAAATTTCCCCTTTACTAACTTTTCTTTTTTCAATAAAACATCAAAACCCACTTTCCCATAGTTTAAAAGTGTAGAATATTTAAATCTGACCCTGCTTTCATTTCACTTAACCAATCCTCCTAATGTATTTCTAACATTTAGTTTAAATACATTTCCCCCCGATATCATTTTTAAACATCCCACTTAATATATTTTATTCCCTGACCCCCTTATTTTAGTTTATCCTAACGCTTAATATATGCTCCCGCCCCCTCTCCAGATGCGGATGATTCAATGGCATGACGGGACATCCGTCTCGGGGATTCAATGGCATCCCGGGGTAGCTCCCAAGGAGGCTCACATGGGATGGCCATATGCCCCCCTGTGGCTCCATTAATTTGGAAATTAATACGCCAACTCTCAGAGCTTTAACTCACCATCGCCGACACTCTCTCCTCCTCGACCTGCACAATCAGTTCCTTATGGCATACGACTCGAGCTGTCCAGAACATTCTTGCTTTGCCTGCCGCTCTTTGCAATTCCTCTGCAGACTATGCCCTGAAGCTTGTGCCGAGCCCAGCGCCCGCACACAAACAGGGAGGCGCTGCTCCTTGCTCAGTTGTATTGAAACCACGCCCGGTTCTCATTTCTCTCACAGTGCTCTCTGTTACTCCAACTACAGTCTGCAGGCTCCTCTCGACTTTCACTGTGGGTTCAATCCTGTCCCGCCTTGTTCTATTTGTCTCAAGCCTTTTCAAGTTGCATCGTCCACCATGCCCAGGCTCCTACACTGGATGAGATGCCGCCGTGGGGCAACCCGTGGCCAGCCTGAGAGCTCGCATCCCTCATCTGGACTGGGCGATGCGATTTCCTCCGAAGATGTTGAGGGGAGCCAAAGTCAGGCCACCCGCACTCCTGGCGATTATCATCCCTCTCCGCATCTTTCTGTTGTCCCTTCGAGACCCATCTCCTCTGTACCTATTCCTTCTGGCAGTCATATCTTAAGGCAAAATTCGCAGAGAGTGGAGCTCCACTTTGATTGTTCTTTCAATCACCCCACTGTCACCGCTTATATCACAGTCACCCTGCGGGAAGAGTCGACTCTCTACCCTCCTCCTTTGGCAGGTCCTCCGCCATCCCCTCTTGGTCTTCTCCCTGTCCCTGCTGCATTCTCCACCGAACATCTGACTGCTCCTCCTGCCTCTGTTTCTCCCGCCTTGAATCAACATACAATGCAGGTGGATGCAAAGACTACAGGTAAAGATGGTGATCAGAACGATGCTGTTGAAGATTCGCAGGAAACATATGGATGTTGCATTGTGGAGGAGTCGCCTTCACCAGCCTAGTCGCAGCAACTCTGGACAGCCTCGGTTCAACAGGGTACTTACATTCAACTATTTTGAAAGATGCACTATTTTTTTAGTTTTCTACAGTAGCAGAAGTTGCTTGCTACTGAAGTCTTTTTGTTTTCTTATGCTATATGTAATGAACTACACATCGGTTTCCCTTATAAGGGTGGTGAAACCTCGTCTAAAAGAACTGGTTTCCCATTCAGGGCAGTTTGATGTTCTGTTAAAGCATGGACATCAAGCCCAGTTTTAGGCTCCCACAGCTGAACTGAGGCAGTTTTGTAACAATATGTTTCCATAATAGAATTAGCATAATTTAGAAAAAAAAAAAAATGCTCGGCCCCGCCAATTGAATTAACTTTCCCGCTTCATATATTTACTAAACCCCCCTTTAATTAAACCCCTCCACATAACTCTTTTTCTTAACCTGGCCACATTTGAAAACCGCAAAGCCTATCCACCATCCGATTACCGCCAGCAAAATATAATGGAACATACTCTGTTTCGCATCCCTCGACATTCCAAAGATTAATGCTAAGGGGGGGGGGAGGGGGGGTGCGAAATGGGTGATTTCACACCCCCTCTCTCCTGCCACGCAGAATTCCTAGAATTTATCGCACCCCTCCAGTCCCAAACCGCCAAACCATTAATCATCGTGCGATAACCCACCCAACCCATGAGATGAAACCATTGATAGTTGAAATATTATAAACCCTATGCCATTGCAATAAAACTGTCCACCCTGTGTAGTGATAAGCCACCACTATTTGAAATCCACTCCCAAGCCATTTCCAGCTAGAGATAACCTCCACAATTCTTACTCTTTCCATAGACACACAAGTTCACTGAAAACCCACTTGCCTCTCTACAAACCTATGTTTTCAATTACAATTGTTTTATTTTTTTTTGCAAGAAATTAGCAGACCAGAAGACTTGATAAACAGTTTTGATACTAGTTCCAAAACCTGTTTACTCAAGACTCTCTAGATATGAATTCAAAAGCTTCACTTAGCATAAGTTCTATATATGGAAAGAAAATCAAGTTAAAACTGAAACAAAGCAGGCAGAGACAATTTACACTTGCAACAACAAAAATTCATGCAAATTACTCTCCAGGAAACATTTTTTATTTTACATATGTATTTTTAGTAAAATCCACTTTTACTAAAAACACAGAAACACGAGAGGATTAGTATAATTTACTATAAAAAGTAAAAGAGAAGAAGAGATCAAAATAAAGATAGGCTAAAGATAAAACAGATGAAAGCAGCCATATGAAAAAAGTGAAAGAGAAGCTAAATGAAAGAAGACAACGTGAAAGAGAAACAAACAAATAACAAAAATCAGAGAATCAATGCCAGATTTCAGTTAGTTAGAAAGGTGTCACTACCTTTTTGCATCCAGATATTTTATTTCCTAGAATAAATCCTAATCAGTTGATAGGATATTTTGTAATAAGTTGTATAAATACTTCATCATTTCGAAGTATTGAGTGTGGATTCCTGAACATTTCTATAGTTGAATTCATCTACTACCTGAGGGTTCATTGTACCTTTTTCAAGTTGATAGATAAGCAAGTAATAAAGGAATTTCATTATAGGATTCATGTGTTGAGTTACCTTAGTGAAGTATATTTCAATTGTTCATGTTTTTTCCTTACTATTCCATAAAATTTCATGTTTTCTAAATTTAAATGTTATAACAGGAATATTATTACAGAATTTGTTTAAGTACACTTTGTTCTGAGTTGTTATTCATTTTAATGTTTTCTTCTAATATCTGGCTTTGAGAATCCTTAATTTCTCTCTAATCCCGATTGACCTCTTTCACCTTCCTTCATCATCTGGTTTAAGGAATCCTTAACTGCCCCTTGATCCCGATTGAGAACCACTTCACCATTCAGCCTTTAAGATTTGATTTTTCTCAGCTACCTTTCCCTATAACACTTCCTTTAAAATCTTATTATGTCCTGTTTTCTTTATATATTGACTCCATAGCCCAATGGAAAAGTAAAAAGACAACTATCAATCTAAATTAGTAATTCCACCAACAAATCAAAATCAAACCAACTATGTACTTATTAACTAGCCTAATATCTATTTTAAATAAAGCTATATCATACAGAGAGAACCCTCTCTGAGCATTAGGAACGCTAGATCCTAATCTCCAAAAGTGGTTGATAGTTACATTGGTGATTTCTTTCTTTAGCCTTGAGAAATTACTAAGTGATAAAATAGTGGTGACTCCACTGGGGAAAATATCTTCTTCAGAAATATTATACAAGGATCGGATCTGATCTATGATGGTGGACAGTGATCAGAGACACAAAGGTTAAAATTATCCACCTGGCGACTCCAAATCAATTTCAAAATCAAATCCAAGAATCCACTGGAGGAATGAACCTAAAATAACAACATGCGAAGATCATGTTTCTAACTTAGATTATAATCTAAGACATCATGTTCTTTCTCATCAAAAATGTTTTTCAATGTATATTGTATTTTAGAAAAGATCTTACACTGTTTTTTAATTACTTTCCTTTGGTGATTGTAAATGTAAATTCTCCTTATCCCTTTGAGCAGTTTTCTTCTGAAACTTATGATGATCATCTTCTGATTGATAAGCCTCAAGTAATCAAGACTAATCTTACAATTTTTGTACATATTCCTATACCTTGTAAAGTTCCAGATAGATATAAGTCACTCATCTTACCTGCTATCCTCCATGATTTCCTTGATAACTATTACAAATATCTCCCCATGTTTGATGGAGAAAATGGTAACATCACTGCCGAAAAACATATTTAAGGTTTTGAGAATTATCTGGACCTATTTGAGATTGATGAAGATGATGTTAGTATCAAGATTTTTTCTCTTTCTTTGCAAAGTATAGTAAATAATTGGTTCAGGAACTTGCCTATTGCAAGCATCTCAAATTTACAACAGTTTTTCAAATTTCTCCATAATAGATGGATAATCAAAGTCAACCTTATTATGATCATAGAAGAATATAACCTGTTGAAAATACAGCCAAACGAGACAATACAATGATTTTCTGCCAAATTTAATCAGGTTTATTATTCAATGCCAACAAATATAAGACCTCTTCCTGACTTGGCTGTCTTGCATTATCCAAAGGTCTTTGATCCAGAAATAGAGTTTCAGCTAAGAGAAAGAAACTTGGCAACACTTGAACAGATGCAGAACATTGCAGTAGATGTAGAAGTTAATCTGTTAAAAGGGAAAAGTTGAAATCAAAAGAAGATAAGAACAACATTGCAGAGCACCTGACATCTTCAGAGGTAAAACTCGACATTTTGGTAAGTAAAATAGAGGAAATTATACAAAAAATCACCATGAAATATGAATTTTTCATTCAAGATCACCATGACCGACTTATTGCAGAAAAAGAAGAGATTGTTGGCCATAAACACTTTCCTGCTAATCCAAACTACCATAGATTAGAAAATGGATTTACAGATCAATATGTGGAGGAGAAATCTGCTGATCTAATGTGTATGTTTGATGACATTACTTGTTTTAATGATTTGCCTAAGTATGATCAGTATGATGATAATTATGTTCTCCAAATTCAAGCTAACTTTACAAAACAATTAGTAGCTAGTTTGTGGGATGAGGAAATTCAGTTTCAAAAGCTCGAATACAGTGATCAGACAATGCATATCAGCTATGGGAGTGATGAAGAAAGTACAAAAAGTTTTGAAATAAGGTAAAAACCCTTGCCTCTTTGTTTTTCTTCATTTCAGTTCATCAGAGACAACTTTAATGCAATAAAAAATCAGCAGTCTTTAGGTATTTTTATTGACAACAAAGAAGACAATGAAACTCTTGATCAAGATTCTTCAATTTCACAATTACAGTTATCAAATTCCATTGAAATACCTAATCAAATGACACAGGAATGTTCTATACCACTATTTTCTGAAGAAATTCAGTTTTTAAAGGAAGTTTTTATAATATCTCTAAAGCAAAGGATGAGCAACCTATAGAAATCCATGAATTCCCATTGAAATCCATATGTAATAGGTTGAAGCAATCCTTTCATGATCCAATAGCTGATGTGTTGGATGATGAATGCAATCAAAATATTTCTCCATTAAATTATGAACTTCAAAATCAAGATGATAAAAGTTTCGTTAGACAGACATTTCCATCAGTAGAAATATCATCACAAATCTTATCTAAAAATTAGCAATTATCTAAGGACAATCATAGGTTAATTTTGCACGGAAATAAAGGCAAAAATAATAGTTTAGTTTCATGGCTTGGAGGCCATCCAGAACATATGTATAGTTGCTTGGATCAGTTGAACATTAGTGCATATGCCTTGGAATATCATTTTGAACATTTTGTGGAGTCAACAAAGGAAGTTAATTATTTCCTTATCAAATTTATATTTTTGACAAGTTTCTATTGGGTTGTAGAACTTTAGTTTTGATCACAAACAAGCAAATGCAGCAAAATCCATCAAAGTATATAATGCTTGAATGGTTTCATTAGTTGTTTCATTTTACCTAATCATCAGTTGTATAGTTGATTAGAGTAAGTAGGTATAATTTCAATTTGATTGGATTTTTTTTTTTTAGCAGCAAGTTTATTTAAGATTAGATTTCAATTCAACATGTGTCAAATTTCAGTTTGCTGAAATTTTTTTGATTTTAGTTTGATATTTTCAGTCACAGAGATTATATAACAAATTGTGTGCAGGCTTGAGATCGGCCCAATGGATCAGGTCACTAGTCAATGGTGTTCTTGACATCTCACAAGGAGATTCCATCCCCAAGTGAAGCTGCTGTTAGGGTCCTATAATAATAGGGAACATAATTTTGAATTGGCTATTTTTAATCTTATAATATTCTACATACCTTTTCTTTATGAAAATGTTTCCCATATTAAAAAATGAAAAGAGGGTATGTCCAAAAAGAAAAATCAAAGGACCAAAAAGAAAGAAAATTAAAAAAGTATATAAAGTATGAACCCCACAAAATGAAACAAAAATAGATACTGAAAGTGTTGCACATTCAAATGCCACTACTTTTAGCTTAATTTTGCAAATAAAAATTTTGTGCAGCTTGTCCAAAATTCCACAATTCATGATGATCATACAGTTTAATCTTGATTCATTCTTGCCTTTAAATTTCATGTCATGATATTTAGTGAATAAAGATCTAGCCAAACCATTTAATCTTGGTAGATCAGTAGTTAGGTAGAGAATAAAAATGAACTCATCAGTTTAATCTGAGCCATTGGCAGTTATAAGATTAGAAATAGGTTAGTTTAATTATCAAAAGAAAATAAAAGGGTCAAAGAGCTCAAATGCACCCAATAAAGGAAATAAAATGCTAGGATAAATAATGGGTAGGTAGCATACTTTCACAAGTTATGAAAGGCATCATATGGGTTATATTTTATCACTAATATCCTTCGAAACCCATTTTCCCCTTGCTAATATCCCCCTTTCCTCTCTTGGAAATCATTTTCCCTTGTAAAATCTCTTTCTTTTGAAAAATTCCCCTTTCCCCTTATTCTAATCCTTTTCCTTTCCTAAAAACCCCTTTCCCTAGTTAAAAATCCATTTCCCTTAGAAAAATTAAATTTCCCCTTTACTAACTCCGGTTTTTTCAATAAAACATCAAATCCCACTTTCCCATAGTTTAAAAGTGTCAAATATTTAAATCCGACCCCGCTTTCATTTCACTTAACCAATCCTCCTAATGTATTTCTAACATTTAGTTTAAATACATTTCCCCCGATATCATTTTTAAACATCCCACTTAATATATTTTATTCCCCGACCCCCTTATTTTAGTTTATCCTAACGCTTAATATATGTCGGGCCCCGCCAATTGAATTAACATTCTCACTTCATATATTTACTAAACCCCCCTTTAATTAAACCCCTCCGCATAACTATTTTTCTTAACCCCACCACATTTGAAAATCACAAAGCCTATCCACCATCCGATTACCGCCAGCAAAATCTAATGGCACATACTTCGTTTCGCATCACCTGACATTCCAAAGATTAAAGTTGAGGGGGGGGTTCGAAATGGGTGGTTTCACACCCCCTCTCTCCTGACACATGGAATTCCCATGCTTTATCGCACCCCTCCAGTCCCAAACCCCCAAACCATTAATCACCGTGCAATAAACCACCCGACCCATGAGATGAAATCATTGATAGTTGAAATAATATAAACTCTGCGCCATTGCGATAAAACTGTCCACCCTGCACTTTGATAATCCACCATTTTTTGAAATCCACTCCTGAGCCATTGCCAACCAGAGATAACCTCCACAGTTCGGACTCTTTCCACTAAAAACACCCACTTGCCTCTCTGCAAACTTGTGTTTTCAATTACAATTGTTTTATTTTGTTTTGCAGGAAATTAGCAGACTAGAAGACTTGATAAATAGTTTTGATACTAGTTCCAAAACCTATTTACTCAAGACTCTCTAGATATGAATTCAAAAGCTTCACTCAGCAAAATTTTTATGTATGGAAAGAGCATCAAGTTAAAACTGAAACAGAGTAGGTAGAGACAATTTACACCAGCAACAGCAAAAATTCATACAAATTATGCTCAAGGAAACATTTTGTATTTTACATATGTGTTTTTAGTAAAATCCACTTTTACTAAAAACAAAGAAACACGAGGGGATTACTATAATTTACTGTAAAAATTAAAAGAGCAGAAGAGATGAAAAGAAATACAGGTTAAAGATAAAATAGATGAAGACAGATGAAAGTAGCCAGATGAAAAAAGTGAAAGAGAAGCTAAATGAAATAACACAGCGTGAAAGAGAAATAAACAAATAACAACAATCAGAGAATTAGCGCTAGATTTCAGTTAGTTAGAAAGGTGTCACTACCTTTTTGCATCGAGATATTTTATTTCCTATAATAAATCCTAATCATTTGATAGGATATTTTGTAATAAGTTGTATAAATACTTCATCAATTCGAAGTATTGAGTTTGGATTCCTGAACATTTCTATAGTTGAATTCATCTACGACTGGAGGGTTCATTGTACCTTTTCAAGTTGACAGACAGGACAAGTAATAAATGCATTTCATTACAAGATTCATGTGTTGAGTTACTTCAGTGAAGTATATTTCAATTTTTCATGTTTTTTCCTTAACTATTCCATAAACTTGCATGTTTTCTAAATTTAAATGTTATAACAGGAATATTATTGCAGAATTTATTTAAGTACACTCTGTTCTGAGTTGTTATTCATTTTAATGTTTTCTTCTGATATCTGGCTTTGAGAATCATTAATTGCTCTCTAATCTCGATTGACCTCTTTCACCTTCCTTCATCATCCAGTTTAAGGATTCCTTAATTGCTCATTGATCCCAATTGAAAACCACTTCACCATTCAACCTTTAAGATCTGATTTTTCTCAACTACCTTGCCCTGTAACACTTCCTTTAAAATTTGATTATGTCTTGTTTTCTTGATATATTGACTCCATAGCCCAATGGAAAAGTAAAAAGACAACTATCCATCTAAATTAGTAATTCCACCAACAAATCAAAATCAAACCAACTCTGTACTTATCAACTAGCCTAATATCGATTTTAAATAAAGCTAAATCATACAGAGAGAGCCCTCTTTGAGTATTTGTTAGATTTTATATAGGGAGTATTTGTTAGATTTGATTAGAGCACAAGGTATCATGGTTGCAACATTTTTCTCAACTATCACACTACCCTCGGCCAAGCGTCTTTATTTACGACCCTCGACATTTCTGTTTTTTTCTTATTGTTCTACACATGTGGTATTTCAATTTCTTTATTTCTTTGAACGATAGGGTTACATAAAATTATTTAAAGGAATATTTTATATAATGTTTGGGAAAATTATTCGCAGAAAGTTGAAGTGTTTTAAGATGATTTTATATATGCAAATTTTCAAGTATATAACTGCATATGGCTCAAAATTGTGCCTTCAAATTTATTAAACTTAAAAACCAAAAATAACACCATTAAATTCATCCAAATTAAAATAAATAATTTTTAAGACTATTTTAGATAATCTATGTTTAAGGACTAAACATCAACATAATAATTTCAAAAAATTACGTAGTTAGAGTATTTGAATTGCATTTTTGATGGTGGAAATAAATTCAGCACAATCAAAAACCTTTTGGACACCCAAAACACTAAAGTTTAACAATTGTAACCCAAATTTTCAAAAATCTTTGCAAGAAATTTTCAAATTCTTACCAGAATTTCTGGATTATTATGTGGGTTTTTTTAGACTAAGGCAATTTAAATAGAGCGAAGTCTTATTTTGGTGTGTAGGGAACTCCAAAATAGAGTGTAAAACAATCATTAAAACCTTTCGTGTGTGGGGGATCATCCTATGCTGACATTGATAAAATGTGATGTTGAATTAATTTAAATAAAAAAAAAACTCATTGGTCAGCTCTATGAAAGAGAGTCTGGCTCTGCAAAACACTCTACATTCTTAATACAACTCAATCAATATATAGCATACATGGATATAGGGAAGTTATTATAACCATACCCTAAGAAATAGAAACTAATTCCTATCCTAAGGTTTCATGAACCAACTCTCTCTAATTAAGGATTCTCCATTATCTTTCAACACTCCCCCTTAATGGAGAAGGGGTTCAAAAATATGCCTAACATCTCCCTAAACATTTCAAACTTAATTCTGCCAAGAGGCATAGTGAAAATATCAGCAACATTATCACATGTTTTACAATATACAAAATGGATTTCTTTAGATTGAACTTTCTCCCTAACAAAGTGGAATTTTGTACCAATGTGTTTAGTGTTCTTGTGAAACACTGGGTTATTAGCAAGTTTGATTGAGCTCTGGTTGTCGCATCTAATAATTGTTTCATCTTTATGTTCTTCCCTGACATCCTGGAGAAATATCCACAACCAAACTGCCTCAGATGTTGCTGCGCACATAGCTTGATACTCTGCTTCTGCTGAAGACAAGGAAAACGTCTTATGTTTCATACTACTCCATGTAATCATCCGTGATCTAGTGCTAAATGCATAGCCTATTATGCATCTTCGTTCATCTACATTTCCATCCCAGTCGGAATCTGTAAACCCTGTTAATCTAACATCAAAAAAATCAGTATAAATAATACCATAATCTATAGTTCCTTATAGATGCCTTAAAACACCTTTCGCTGTAATCCAATGAATCTCAAGTGGCTTGGACATGTACTGACTTAGCACACTAACTGCATAAGAAAAATCTAGTCTAGTAGTGGTAAGTAGATTAGACTCCCAACCAGCTGTTGATAAAGTGTCGCATCTGCCTCTTTAGAGCCATCCTCACTCTGAAGTTTAATGTTCTGTTGTAATGGTACTGCTGCAGCCTTACACTGATCCATCCTGAATCTTTCCAATAGACCTCTGACATACTTACCCTGGGACAGAAAATTTTGTCCTGAATCTCTACAGATCTCAAGACCCAAACAATATTTGTAACTGTGTTGTAGAAAAAATGAATCTATCTTTTCATACCATGACCTGGGTGCTTGTTTCAGTCCATATAAAGCTTTCTTTAATCTGCAAACTTAATGTTCTTTCCATTTCTAGACAAGCCCCTCAGGTTGCTCTACGTAAACCTCCTCTTTCAATTCTTGTTCCATAGATTCTTTCCATTCACTACATTGATTTTCTTTTTTATAACTAGAAGGTTCAACGACATTAATCATACTAGTTATAAGTCGTTTTCACTATATCTAGCAGGAAATTGAATATGCCTACCTGATCTTCTAAGCATTGGTATAGCTTCCAACATGTTCTAACTTTCCTTTGAAGGACTCAGCTCGACTGTTGTATCTGAACTTTCTGCTTCTGCCTTTTGTTGCTTCTCATGGTTGTTTCCTGCTTCTTCACTTCCTTCTACCAAAAACAGAATATCCCATTCCTAATTTCTTTTATCAGATTCATCATAAACCTGCTCATGGAACATTACATTTCTACCAACAAAAAACTTGTGAGTAGAGGGATTAAACAATCTATAGGCTTTAAATTGTGAACAATACCCTACAAAGGTACATTTTATGGCTTTTGAATCTAATTTTCTTCTGTCTTCCCTTGGAATGTGGGAAAATTATTTTGAACCAAATACTCTTAAATGTTTTACCGCAGGCTTGAATCCATATAATGCTTCAAAATGAGTTTTAAACTGAAACTTCTTGTAGGACTCCTATTTGTCAAATAAACTACAGTATTCAATGCTTCAGCCCAAAAACCATTCGAAAGATTCTTACCTTTCAGCATGCTCCTGGTACACTCCACCAATGTTCTGTTCTTTCTATCCACTACTTAGTTCTGCTAAGGAGTATGGGGTACTATGAATTTCTGTAATATTCCATGGTCTTTACAATACTTGGTATGTTCATCCTTCCTATATTCTCCCCCTTGATTGGAGCGGAGAATTTTTATGTGCTTCCCTATTTGCTTTTCTATCATATATCTAAACTTCTTAAATTATTCAAATGTGTGAATTTTCTTACTCATAAAATATACCCAAGAAAACTTTGCGCAGTCATCAACAAATAGTAGAAAATACAGTGCACCTCCTAATGAATTTTTTTGCATCAGTCCACATAGGTCAGTGTGCACTAATTCAAGTATTTCTCTCTTTTATGCATCTTTCCTAACACACAAGCATCACAATAATTATGCACTTGTTTTAATGTAGGAATACCTCTTGCCATTTCCTTTTTCTGAAGTAATAGCAAATTGTTGAAGTTGATGTGACCAAGTCTCTAGTGCCATAGATCTTCTGTAGTCAAACTCGATGCTATCAAAGATCGATCTGGTGTTGTCCTCACATTTAATTTGTGCAGACCTCCTACTTGAATTCCTAAAGCAATAGTCTTCATACCATCTAACAAATATTTAATATAACAATTAGATTTAAAGAATTCTACCTTGAGATTTTGATTTGTAATCATGGATATAGAAATTAGATTCTTTGTAACTCTCGATACATATATTAGATTTTGAATATATCTGATATGACCATGTTACACTGAAAATTGTCATCTTGACATTCTGCTATTTGTATGAGCTCATTATCACTCATACTTCCTCCTTTGCAAGTCTAACACATCAGTTCCTCTTGTCAAGCCTTGGAAATAAGAGAAAAGTTCTTAAAAATCTCCTTAGCTCTGGGATCGCACTTTCTCTGTATCTTTCCTGCGGTCCCGCACCTAATGTTCATGACTCCTACGTACCTGAATTCACTTTCTCTATGTTATGGGTGCGGACCCCTGTAAAAGATTAAAAAGGCACAAGTAAACTCAAAAATCTCACTTTCAGTAATTTCTAGAAGCCTCTAGAAAGAATCTTGCGGTGGCAGAACCGCTCTTTTGAGGTTCATGTATCCCTTACCTTATGGAGCTAACCCCTTGATGTGAGGAGCTTATCCCTTTGAAGGAGGATTCTATCCCTTCATAATTGGAACTGAAACCTCCTCTTTTTCACTATAAAAAGAGGCATTGGACAGCCTCAAAGGGAGTTGAAGCTTTAGAATATTTTAAGGTTAAGTGCTGTTGAGATTCAGACTCCTTTAACTGAGATTTTGTAAGGAAAGATCACATACCTCTATTTGTCTTGGTTGGAAGACTACAAGGCTTGTTAGAGTAGAGGAGATTCCTGCTTTCGGATCCTGGGAAGGCCTGTTCAACATCAAGGCTAAGGTTGTAAGGTTTTCCTTCTTTCAAAGTTAATACAAATGAATTAATTTTTCTCAATAAGTTGTTGATTAACTGTTTATTTCATGGATTCCTTGATCACCATGATAGGCATGATTTATAATATTTACTATACAGGTGCTATTTAATGTTTTCTTTTTTGTGACTGCAGGTTTATAAAGATAACTCCTTCAAGTGCATGAGGAACAACAACTTCGAACAAGCATTGGATCTACGGTAAGACCTTAACACCTTTATAGTATTCTTTTGTAAATCGCATATGTTTAGAGAAAGATATGTTTGTTTGGCTGTTTGTTGCTAGATTACCTTTTGGTACTAGGGAGATCGATCTTGTCCGCAAGATTGATTTATCCAGTCAACAAATTGGCGACTCTGCTGGGGAAAAATTCTTGTTTTTGGTTTTCCTTTGTTTTGACTTGAGAAAATGATTTTTCTGGTTTTTGATTGATGGATACTTGCCTGGGTATCTTAGCTTTACTTTTATTTTTAAAATTTTGAATTCTATTATGTTTTTCTTGAAATTTTCTGGGGACTGCACTTTGTTTTCTTACACAGTGCGGGCAGTTTCGCACTTTCCTTTAGTAACCAGTGCGGGACCACACCTTTTACTTCTGGGGCCTGCGGACTCTGTTAAAATTTTTGAAAATTTCCAGATTTCGTCTTCCAGTTTACCTTTAATTTGATTTTGGGTTTCTAGTCTCTACCCAGATTTGTATTTTTCCCGTCAAAAGCCTCTTGTAAGTGAGTTCCAACAGTATTTGTGTTTTGGGTGATTTTCTAGAAGTTTTGCATACTTGGATTGGTTTTCACTTGGTCTTTGTAGTGACTCAAAGATTGGAAGCTTGAAATACCTCAGATCACACTTGTCTTTTCATCTTCTTGATGAGTCTGACTTGGTTGTGAAATCCATCCTTTTTTGAGAAATATATCTAGTTGTCTCTTTGCAAATCTTCGAACCAACTTTGTTATAAGTTTTGAATTTCATTTTTACAAAAGGAAACATATATGGATGTTTTTTGGTTTGTTTTTTATTCTGGACAAATGAATCCTTAGTTTACTGAACAACTAAGTAAAACATTCTCAAAAAAATTAAAGCTTTTATTCAAATTAGATTTTTCAAAGTTTGTAGATCTCAAAATTAGTTTTTCGTAGTTTTGAGTGCTTTTTAGAACTTGTAGATCTCTTTTGAAGGAAAGTTGTTTTTGTAATTTCAAGTCTTGAAAGAAAAAGGGATTTATTGTGAGCATTGATTATTTGTCTCGTTTTGAGTTCTTATTGAAAAAAAACAAAAAGATTTTCTTTCATTTATTATTCATGTTCAAAGGAAGAATTGTCTCTTAAAAGAATTGCATTCTCAAACTCTTTCTTTAGCTAGAATTTCATTGAAAGAAAAACAAATTGATTATGTTCGTTCTAGAGACAGCCTTGAGTTGTGAAAGACCAGTGCCTAGGACATATTATATAGCAAGGAGCATATGATATAATAGGGGAAGTTATCAATAAAAAGGCTCTCATGCTATCTCCTGAAAACAAGAAATATTAATTTAAACGGGACCAAAATCTTCAGAGACTAGATACAGTGAGAGTAACACTGCAGAGGCAAGATGAAAAACTCCAATATAAAAGCATCAAACAATTTAGAGGCAGCTTACTATAAAGAGGGCCGATTCAGAAATACCTCACAGAAATAGATAATCAGAAGGTGTTTACTGCGTATGAAATATTAAGAGAATAGTAGTGGTCATTTAGATGATATCCATATACACAATATCACCATGTGATGGGCTTATCAATTTAAGAATCCATACATGACAATAGCGTTTTAAAAATAACCTCCCAAAGAAACTAATATAGCAGAAATATGGTTGAAGTGAATAGTGAAACAATATATCATGCCTGAGCCATATTTAAAGTGCTTGACTAATTCGAGCATGGGTATCAACTACGATAAATCCATAACAAAAACTAGTGAGCCACTCGCATTCCAGAAACATGATACAAGAAAGGTGGATGAAACGAAATGAACCATTAAATTAACACATATAAGAGAAAGTTACACACTGTGAGACACCAAAGATCAGAATCCTCTTTAAAGACGGAACTCCTCCTCACTGAAACCCAACGGGCTCTGTACATTCATATGAGAGTTTTTACAAAATGAATACAAAAATCCTCTTACTACATGTTTTTCTGATAAAATATGGAACCCACAATAATCTTCTCTTCAGGAGTTTTATAGAAGAAAAAGAAAACCTAGTAAAGGAAAATGGATGATGAACATTTAATTTTCCTCATTTAAGACAGGATGGCGAAAACGTGCACGCCCATACTGCTTGATGACTTTGTAATGCTGTATGTACTCAGTGGCTTTCTTTCTAAAATAAATGCACTGGGTGGAAGTCTCTTCAGGAACACGGTATAGAAATAAAAACCACATGGGTGCTCCGTCCTTTCCTGGAAAGAAAATCCTACTGAAATGAAACCTTTAGGTTATTGTTTTCTATGCATGGACTCTCTGAGTGATCCATGGGGTCTTCAATCTGGTATTCTTCCTTCAAATGGTTAGGTTAAGGCTTGAAAATCTTCAATTATGCGCCTTTAACTCTTTGCCTTTCACTGATACTCTCTGTTTGCAATATTAATGTCTCTGATCGCGAAATCTACGCTTTGAATGACTTTGGAGGGTTTGACAGAGTTTAACCCTGCTTATTTAATGGAGGTCATGTCGTAACATCTTCCCAGGCCTTTCTCCATAATTCCATCCTCTGAAAAATGGTCCTTTTCGGTGTTCTCTGCTACTGTAATTGAGACTGTGAATCATGGCGGTTTACCGCCATTCGTACCCTCCAAAATACACAAAATCGTCAAGAGAACAAATGCATGGGAAGGCGGATGTAACGAGGATAGCAAGGATGATAGCGCAACATGGTGAATGGTGGAACAGTGAATGGTGATGGTGATAAAACGTAGCATAATGGCAGAGAAATGCTCTGGTGAAGGTTGGTGGAATGCAGAAAATTAATTGCAAAACATTAGAAATCAGCCTTAGCATGGAATATATATAAGGAATGGAAGGAAATGTGACAAAACTCGTGGACTGATGATGTGGTGGGACCGGTCAACGGCGGACATGCGAATAAATCTAGACCGTCCGATCTCAGGAGGAGATCGATGGTGGAAAACATATTGGAGGGCGACGGACGGCAGGCCCGGGGTACGGATACCTTGGGTTAACTTCTGCGCATCTTCAGAGTGCGATGACCGTTGGATGGAGAGCCCCAGATCGGACGGTTATTATGCATATCGCGCTAGGTAAAATGCCAAACAATAACGCGCGATGGGGGGGCGGTTTTGAAACAGTGACGAAGCCACGTGTCATATGCTGAGTGGAATCGCTCCGAAATGGAAAATACTGCCTGCCCTCCAAAGGCGGTGCGATGGATACCACCGGTTTTTTAACAGTGTTTTTGGGTGCGGGGACCACAAAGGTGGAGGGAATACGGACCATTGATCGGCGGGTTAGATGGACGGTTGTGATGAGATCAGAGGGGCGAACGGAGGAGCGACAGGCACATTGCGAAATAGCGCTGATCGTCAGATCTTACACAATTCGACGACTGAGATTGTTTCAAAGGTAGACAAACAAGTTCACCATCACATTGGAAATTTTGCATTTACAAAGGGTAAGGGCGCATGTGAAACCCCGATTGCGGTAAGCGCTCTCCGGGCTAATGCTTGGTCTAGCGCCCGGGTCACGTGGAGAAAAAAACTGAGGGGGCTAGGACCGAAAGGTGCTGGGCCTTAAATATGTTAAAATGTGCGATTTCGGCTCTTTTATGAAATTTTGAGTTTAGAGGAGGGGAACGATAGGCGGAAAATTTATTTTTTAGGCCAAACAGAGGGGGTTTAAAGGGGATTTCTTGTCAAAATTTAACAAAATTTAACAGAACGCTAACATGATCAACATTGGCTCCACCTGGGGACCGTATGTTCATCCCTGGGTGTGTCGATAACTTCACAGACCACCGATTAATCTTCTATGCGGACACTGTTCTTCAGCACTTCTTCTTTTCTTTTCATAATTCATCACTACACCCACATTATTCAAACAGAGATGAAAACAGGAAACTAATGTACAGTATGATACACCAGGTTGTCTATGCCTGAATCAAACTTGGAAATAGGGTTTAAGGAACTGACCATTTACAGGGGCATCGAGCAAGTCTCCCTGTAAATTTTCCAACTTGAAAGTGTTGTTACCTCCTTGTTCCACGATTTTAAAAGGGCCAAACCAGAGTGGGTTGAATTTAGCATGTTTCCCCTTTTCAGCTCTCCTGATATCCCATCTGAGCACTAGATCACCAATCTGCAACTTTCTGTCCTTGGCATGCTAATAAAAAAGGTACTTCATATTCTCTTGATATTTAGTCAGCCTTTGACTTACCTTGTTGCGTGTTTCTTCCAACTCCACCAGCTAATTTATTCTCTTGGTCACATTATCAGGCTCTTCTTGACTTTCTTGCATGAATCGGGCTACTGGTAAGGCTAAATAAATAGGGAATACTGCTGCCCTCCCATATACTAATTCAAATGGGGATTTCCCAGTTTCTCTCTTGCTGGTAATCCTATTAGCCCATAGAGAGAATTTCAACTGGGAATCCCAGTTTTTCTGATTTTCATTGATAGCCTTCTTCAGTGCCCTCACCAGGGTTTTATTTGAAGACTCTGCTAAACCATTTCCTTGCGGGTAATAGGTTGTAGAGTGACTTAGTGTGATGTTATACTTCTGGAAGAAACTCACAAAATTTACAGACTTGAAGGCCTAGGCATTATCAAATACTATTCTGGCAGGGCAGCCAAACCTAGATATGATGTTTTCTTCCATGAACTTTATTATCACAGTATCTGTTGTGTTCCTCGCAGGTATGGCTTCCACCCATTTTGTGAAGTAATCCGTGGTAGTTAATATCCACTTATGTTGACCACTCGACAGAGGATGTATTTCACCTATAAAATCAATTCCCCATTGCCTGAATGGTTCACGCACGTGCACGGGAATGATGGGCAGAGGTGCCAATTTCTGTCTTTCAGCAAATTTCTGACATTTCTCACAAGCTCTAACCTGGGAAAAAACATCTCCAAAGAGCTTAGGCCAATAGAAACCAGCCTTTAAGATTTTGTGAGCAGTGGCCCTCTAGCTGTAATGACCCCCACAGATTCCTTCATGAAATTCGGCCATTATACTCTCTACCTCATCCTCTGTGAGACACAGGAGTAGAATACCTGAGGGATCTCGCCAATATAGCCGGCCATTGGCGACTATGTACTTCTGTGATCTCAACCTTAGCGTTATGTATTTAGCTATATCACATCTTGGAGGGCAGATAAGTGTGAGGAGATATTCTACTATCTCTTTGTACCAGTGACTGGTGAGGTACTTCATCTGTGTTCCCGGAGTAGTTATCTCTACTCCCTGTAGCTCTTCTTTCTTCTCAGATTCCTCACCTGCTATTATGGACAAATTTATACCCAGAGCCTGATAGTTTGATTCAGATAAGATTTTGGCTAGCCCTTGTCCTTTGATCAATTTGGTAGGGCGGATGTCTAGCTCATACTCCTGTATTTTGGCAATCCACTTCCCCCTTTTTCCTTCACTATCCCCTTGGATAAGAATATCTTTTACAGCAGCTGTAGGCACAAATGCAGTGATATGGGACTGCAGGACATACATGCGGAATGCTTTAAGAGATTTCACTAGGGCGTGTGCTTGCTTTTCTAATATGTTATATTTTAATTTCGCATCACGAAGCACCTGACTGAAAAAGGCGATGGGCTGCTCGTATGATTCTTCATTTTTCTGCAATAAAACTCCTGCTATTGTATGAGGTGATGCAAAAGAAAAGATCATGAAAGGTTTAGCATAATATGGTCCAGCTAGCACAGGGGCTTTTGCAAAAGAACTTTTTATTCTGGTAAAGGCCTCTCGTGATTCCTGGGACCATTTAACTTCATATTTTTTCTTCAGCATGTCAGTTATATGTCTAACTATTTCAGCATAGTTAGGAATAAACCTTCTCAGGAAATTAATGCGCCCTAGGAACACCTGTACCTCCTTATTTCTAGGAAGAGCAATACCATTTATAACCTCTACCCTCTTAGGATCTATCTTTACCCCATCTTTAGTGACAATATGTCCCAAAAGCTTGCCTTCTTCTAATGCAAATAAAGACTTCTGAGGGTTTGGAGAGAGACCATACCTTCTGCATTTCTCAAAGGTTCTACGCAGATGCTCAATGTGCTCAGTATCATTCTTTGAAAATACAGTGATATCATCGAGGTAGACTACCAAAAATTTATCTTTCTCCCCAACAAAAGCAATGTCCATGGCCCTTTGAAAAGTGGCCCCTGCATTAATCAACCCAAAAGGCATCCTGGCATACATAAATGTACCCCATGGTGTGGTGAAAGCAGTCTTCTTTTGATCTTCTGGAAGTACAGCCACCTGATTGTAACCAGAGAATCCATCCATCATTGACATCCTAGAAGCTCCAACCACCTTCTACAGGATGTGATCCATCTTAGGTAGTGGATAATTATCCTTTAAGGATGCTCTATTTAAATTTCGAAAATCCACACACAGCCTTATTTCTCCATTCTTCTTTCGGATAGGGACTAAGTTTGCCACCCATTCAGAGTATCTCAATGGCACAATTATTTTGGCCTTTAACAGCTTCTTAATTTCCTTCTCAATAGAAGGAAGCAACAGGGGATTTATCTGTCTGAGCTTCTGCTTATGAGGTTTTGAATCTCCCTTTAGTGGGATTTTGTGCTACATTATACTGATGTCAAAAGTTTTCAAGTCCTAATAGGACCATGCAAACACATCCTTGTAAGACTGAAATAACTTCTGGTATAGCTTTTTATATTCTTCTGGGACTTTCTTGGACAATTTGACAATCTTGGGATCAGCATCAGTACCAAGATTCAGGTCTTCTACCTGATTTTCTTCTACGACTTTGCCTGGCTGCAGTGGGACATCATTCTTGTCAAATAATCTTTCTAGAGGCACCAGCCCTCTAGGTATAATGTTTCCCTTTAATTGCAACACTTTATTACCTACCATTTTCTTCTCCCAATTTCCTTCTGAAGTGTCTTCAGTCTCTTCTTCTTCATCAGCATCAATCTCCATATTGGAGAATTCCCCTACTGTTTCCAGGAATCTCTTCATCTGTTCTTCATCCTCAAATACTTGCCAGTGCTTGATGTTATCTGGAATGGATGGTCGATAACGTACCTCAATTTCATACCTTAAGAGGGGGTTCTAAGGTGGACGGAACGTACTAGCAGCCACAGCAAGGGAATCAGCCATCCTATTTTGTTCTCGGGGCATGAAATGGATATTGAATGCCAAGAAAAAATTCTCTACCATGTCCCAAACTTCATTCCTATAAGCCCTCAACTGAGGATGTTTGGTTTGACACTGATTCCTGACTTGTCTAACCACCAGTTTTGAATCCCCCAGAACTTTCAAACTTTGTATATTCATGTTCCTGGCTGTCTGCAATCCTAACAGAAGCGCTTCATATTCAGCCACATTATTAGTAGCTTCATATTCTAGTTTGAAGGACAATGGGACCCATTTCCCTGTAGGAGAAATCAATAGTATTCCAGCTCCATTACCTTCTCTTGAATTTGCTCCATCAAAATGAAGTGTCCAGATTCCTGCTTCATGGCTCTCTGAGGGCTGCTCAGTCTTGATCTGGCAGAAGGATGGTTCATGAGCATAATCTTGAACTTCTTCCAGCATCAAGCATGAGAAATCTCCTTCTTTACTGTAGACTGGTGAATTAACAGAGTTGTCAGCCTTAGTAACCATCTTGACAAATCTAGTTTCCCTGTACAACCTCCTCTCCTGGCCACCGAAAACTGGGATAGAGGCGTATGTTAAATCCAACTTAATTGACCCACCAATTTTTGTTCCCCAGGACCTTGACAGTAACATGCCGAAGCGAGCTGGGATATCCGCCACCATGATGTCCATTACCACACTTTTTGCTGGGATTTGGGCCAAATTGACCACCAAATCCTTGATCATCCCCAGGCATTTAACTCTTTTGGAATCAAATGAATAGAGGTCCTTGTATGGACGGGTGATTTTTAATCCTAGTTGTTCCATGACTGACAGAGGCATAAGATTATGGGAAGCTCCAGAATCTAACATACAATTATGTAATAACAGGTCATGGATCACTAGAGACACATAGAAGGGAGGAGTAGAAGCATCTAATTCCTCAACATGTGGGCCAAATACAACCATGGGTCTTTCTTCTTGAAGGTTGAGACTATCCGGGATGAGTGATGCTTCTGGAGGGATCATGAAAGAGGTGACTTGGGATTGATATGCAGGTTGCTTCAATAGTTCAGTCAAGGGAACTGTGATTTTGACCTTCTCAAGTTCCTTTTGCAGACCGAAAGCAGGAGAGGACTTCTCTATTACAACCTCTTTTGACTCTTTATTTTCGGATGAGGGTTTGACTTATTTTGACACAGACTTGGCATTAGGGGGAAAGACTACTTTTGAAGAGGAAGGAATTTGATCATTAGACTGCAAAGGTTTGTTTAGAGGCCCCTTACCTTTTTCTGTGAATTTCTGCATTGTTGACTCCTTCTGAGCAGGTGCTTCCTTCTAGGGTGGCTATTCTTCTTGATCTTGAGTACGAGTCTTCTTCCTAGAAGATCTGAGATCATATCTTCTATTGAATTTTGCTTGCATGAAATCAATAAATTTCTTACAATAGTGATCAATTTCTGAGTCTTCTGTGTCTCTAGCCTTTTCTTCTTCTTGCAATGAGCACTCGGTTCCATCACTTCCTTGCAAGGGGCATTCTTCTTTATCACTATCCGAGAAAGAAAGATTTCCATCCTCCAACTCATAGGTAGTGTCTTCAGTAGGACCATCCACTGGACCTTCCAAGTACAATGGGTGTGGTACCTGATCTTGTTGTTCCTTTAGTTCCCTTTGCAAAATTTGCAGGGGTGGTTTCCTATACTGAGGATTGTAACCTCTGTTTGGAGCATTCTGGAAATTCTTGGAGGCTGAATTCTTGGCCTCCAATTCAAGCTTGACCAGCTTACCAGAAAGGTTCTTAATCATTTTGTTCATTTCTTCAATTCTGTCATTAGCTGAGTCTCTGTCTTGGTTAGAGGTAGATACCTCCTCTTTGCCCCTTCTTCTAGTATCTTGTTCAGATTTTCCCTTTGATTTACCAGTGGAGAAAAAATTTGCCTCCAACTCTAGCGCATCTGTTTGAGCATCATCTAGAGTGGCCGGTTTTCGTTCTCTCAAAGAGAAACCGAATTCTGAGTCGGAGGCTGCTACGAAAACAACTTTAGCAGCAGTTTGATGAGGTTTCATATCAGCAGGAAGACTCAAATACAATTTATTAAATCTCTTGATGAAATCTGACACCCCTTCATTATGTATTTTCTTGAGTGTATTGAACTCAGTAAGACAATGTCCATGATATTTCTTCTCTCCCCATTTCCTGAGAAAAGTATCTTACATTCCTTCCCAAGTGATGACAAAACGGTCTCCCAATGTCTTAAACCATTTTTGGGCTTCACCATCAAGAGATTGGACAAACAGCCTTAAGACTACATCTAAATGTTCCACATTAAAGTTTTTTGCAAAAGAGCAGAAGACCTCAAGATGTTTTTGAGCATCAATCTCATTTTCCCCATTGAATCGGGGTAAGATATTCAGATAGTCCTGTGGCATATCGTTCAACACTTGAGGTAATGCCAGGGGGGCATATTTATTCAACAAGAAGCCAGGAACATTGGACATTGGAGGAGGTGGAGGTAGTGCACGAATTTGATGTGTAAAAGGAGGAGGCGGAGGTGGAAGTGGAGTATGAATGAAAATAGGAATGTAATGGACTGCAACTTGAGGTGTTGAGGGGAACAATGGTTTGTTAATAGCAGATACTTCGGTGACTTCCTTGACCTCTTCGACCTCAGGAGTAGGGTGAAAGTCGTCTTTAACTCGGACACCTCCTCGGGGTGGACTATTTGAATAGTAATCAATATCTCCCGCAGTGGAGACGGGACCTAGCACTTGGGCTACTTGAGAAGAAGAGGATGGAAAGTTTTCTACAAACAATTCAGGGATTTCAGTGTGGACTAATTTCCCTTCCCTCCAATTCCTCCTATGTATGATCTTTTCTGGGTCAGACACTGAGGGTGTCTTTGGCTGTGAAGTGTCTAACCTCAGGTGTGGCTTACGAGGAGCCAAGACTGCAAGTAAATTTATCTAATAAACGAATTTGGAGTCGCCAAGGTGAGGGATCTACAACTCTCAACTCTCCATACTCACCTACTTGAAGAGTTAATTAGGTTTTGTCGAGGCCCAGGGATTTAGATTTTCTCAACTTCGTTCCCCAGCAACGGCGCCAAAAAGATGTTGTCATTCCTAGAGACAACCTTGAGTTGTGAAAGACCAGTGCCTAGGACATCCTATATAGCAAGGAGCATATGATATAACAGGGGAAGTTATCAATAAAAAGGATCTCATGCTATCTCCTGAAAATAAGAAATATTAATTTAAATGGGACCAAAATCTTCAGAAACTAGATACATGGAGAGTAACACAACAGAGGCAAGATGAAAAACTCCAATATAAAAGCATCAGACAATTCAGAGGCAGCTTACTGTAAAGAGGGCCGATTCAGAAATACCTCACAGAAATAGATAATCAGAAAGGTGTTTACTGCGTATGAAATATTAAGAGAATACTATTGGTCATTGAGATTATATCTAGATACACAATATCACCATGTGATGGGCTTATCAATTTAAGAATCCATACATGACAATAGCGTTTTAAAAATAACCTCCCAAAGAAACTAATATAGCATAAATATGGTTGAAGTGAATAATGAAACAGTATATCATGCCTGAACCATATTTAAAGCACTTGACTAATTCGAGCATGGGTATCAAATAGGATAAATCCATACCAAAAACCAGTGAGCCACTCGCATTCCAGAAACATGATACAAGAAAGGAGGATGAAACGAAATGAACCATTAAATTAACACATATAAGAGAAAGTTACACACTGTGAGACACCAAAGATCAGAATCCTCTTTAAAGATGGAACTCCTCCTCACTGAAACCAAATGGGCTCTGTACATTCATATGAGAGTTTTTACAAAATTCATACAAAAATCCTCTTACTGCATGTTTTTCTGATAAAATCTGGAACACACAATAATCTTCTCTTCGGGAGTTTTATAGAAGAAAAAGAAAACCTAGTAAAGGAAAATGGATGATGAACATTTAATTTACCTCATTTAATACAGGATGGCGAAAACGTGCACACCCATAATTTGACTTTGTAATGCTGTATGTACTCAGTGGCCTGCTTTCTGAAATAAATGCACTGGGTGGAAGTCTCTTCAGGAACACGGTATAGAAATAAAAACCACATGGCCGCTCCATCCTTTCCTAGAAAGAAAATCCTACTTAAATGAAACCTTTAGGTTATTATTTTCTGTGCATGGACTCTCTGAGTGATCCACGGGGTTTTCAATATGGTATTCTGCCTTCAAATGGTTAGGTTAAGGCTTGAAAATCTTCAATTATGCGCCTTTAACTCTCTGCCTTTCACTGATACTCTCTGTTTGCAATATTAATGTCTCCGATCGTGAAATCTACGCTTTGAATGACTCTGGAGGGTTTGACAGAGCTTAACCCTGCTTCTTTAATGGTGGTCATGTCGTAACAGCTTCCCAGACCCTTTCTCCATAATTCTAGCCTCTGAAAAATGGTCCTTTCCGATGTCCTCCTGTACTATAATTGAGATTGTGAAACATGGCGGTTTACCGCCGTTCGTACCCTACAAAATACACAAAATCATCAAGAAAAAAAATGCACGGGAAGGTGGATGCAACAGGGATAATGAGGATGACAGCGCAGCTTGGAGAAATGGTGGAAAAACGCAACGGAGTGGCGGAGAAATGCTCTGGTGAAGGTTGGCGGAATGCAGAAAATTAAACGCGAAAACTTAAAATTTCGACCTTTGAATGAAAAATATAGGGGGACGGAGGAAAACGTGACAAAAAACGTGGAATGGTGACATGGCGGGACCGGTCAACTGTGGGTGTGTGAATAAATCTGGACCGTCCGATCTCAGGAGGAGATCGACGATGGAAAACATATCGGAGGGCGACGGATTGCGGGCATGGGATACAGATACCTTGGGTTAATTTCCACACATCTTCTGGGTGCGATGGCCATTGGATGGAGAGCCCCATATCAGACAGTTATTATGCATATCGCGCCAGGTCAAATGCCAAAAAATAACGTACGATGGGGGGGGCGGTTTTGAAATAGTGACGGAGCCACGTGTCATACGCTGAGTGGAATCGCTTCGAAATGGAAAATACCACCCACCCTTCAAAGGTGGTGTGATGAATACCACTGGTTTTTGAACAGTGTTTTTGGGCGTGGGGACCACAAAGGTGGAGGGAATATGGACCGTTGATCGGCGGGTTAGATGGACGGTTGTGATGAGATCGGAGGGGCAAACGGAGGAGCGACGGGCGCATTGCGAAATAGCGCTGATCGTCAAATCTTACACAGATCGAAGGCTAAGATTATTTCAAAGGCCGATAGACAAGTTCACCATCGCATCAGAACTTTTGCATTTACAAAGGATAAGGGTGCATGTGAAACCTCGATTGCGGTAAGCGCTCTCCAGGCTAACGCTTGGTCTAGTGCCCGGGTCACATGGAGAAAAATACTGAGGGGGCTAGGACCGAAAGGTGCTGGGCCTTAAATAGGTTAAAATGTGTGATTTCGGCCCTTTTATGCAATTTTGAGTTTAGAGGAGGGGAACTATAGGCGGAAAAAGGATTTTTTAGGCCAAACAGAGGGGGTTTAAAGGGGATTGCTTGTCAGAATTTAACAAAACGCTGACATGATCAACACATGGAAAGTTTGAATTTCTATGGAAAGGACCTTATGTAATTTATGGATATAGGGGTAATAATGATTTCTTTATCAAACATTTGGATGGAACAGATATACAAAAAGGACCAGTAAATGGTAGAATGCTCAGTCACTACTATTCATCTGAGCTAAACAATAGTTAGTCCCATTTACTTTTACATCATTTTAAATATCCATTAAATTTTTTAGATTGGATTGGATATTTTCTTTACAAAGTTGAAGCCCGGAGAGAAGGCCCTAAGCTTTGCAGGGTAAAATGTCATAAATATGAGTTTTTTTGTAGAAAAATAAAAAATAAAAAATAAAATAAAAAAATTACTAGATCATCATGGTCAAAGTGGAAGGCTACTAGTCAACGGTGTTCTTGACATTTCACCAGGAAATGCCATCCCCATGTGAAGCCATTGTTAGTGTCCTATAAATATAGGATTCATAATTTTGAATTGACTTTGATAGTCTTGTAAATATGTACATACCTTGCTTTTTGCAAGTTATTTTCCCATATTTTAAAAAAATCAAAAAATCAAAAAATAATAAAAAAATCAAAAAGAGGGTAAAAAGTCCTAAAAGAAAGATCAAAAGGACTCTAAAAATATAAACCCCAAAAGAAAAAAGATGAAAATAAAACCTGAAAGTGAGCAAGTCCAAATGCCACTACTTTTACTTTTCTGCAAAATAAATGATTATGAGCAGAGTGTCAATAAATGCCATAATCCATGATAAGTTAAAATGTTTAACCTTAACTTTTCATGTTTTCAATTTCATATTTTAGATAGTGAATAAAGATTTGTCAGACAGTTTAAATCTGACAAATCAGTAGATAGGTAGAGAATAATGAGGAGCTCAACACTTTAATCTAAGCCCTCAGATGAAATAAGGTAGATTTAGATAGTTTATGCTTTAAAAGAATAAATGTTTCAAGGTTTCAAGCCTAAATGCACCTGCCAAATGAAGAAAAAATGTTAGAATAAGGTTGGGTAGGTAGAAATAAGTGGAGAAAGCATGTAATAAATGATTATCAGGAAAAACAACTAATTTCCCCTCCCCTATAGGTATTTAGTGTTCTAAACTATAAGTCAAACAAGCTCAGAGCATTTCTCTGACTTTTTTTGGGACCGAACCCAAGGCTCGATGATTGCTTAGTTGAAAATATTAAATTCTTATGATAAATCCCCATTCATCATTATTTCATCTCTCATTCATACATTATAACTGCTTTCATAAATAAAGACTCATTCTTACTTAATGAAGCATATAAACCCATCTAATTAACTTTCATTCATTCAAAAACATACAAAAACCCTCAAAAATACTTTATACTAAGTATTGGTGAAATGATAAAAAGATAAGCTTTGCTTTACTTTTACACTTTAATAAGTGATTTTATGTATTTTTGTGTGTATTCCGTTCCCCTTTTCATATTAACTTTTAACTTGGTTTATTAAATCCCTAAAAATACCTTATCCTACTTATTAATTCCCTATATTTAAATATCCTCAAAAACCCACTATTACAATGTTTTAAACCAAAGTTATTATCCATGTGCTTAAATAAAACCCCAATTATACATCCTTTGGTCTAAAAACTTATCATTTAAATCAAATATCCCAACCCTATAGTATTTAAACACATACCCAAAGTTTAAATAACTATATAATATAATACTACATTGCCCATGTATGCATTGTTAAAACATTTCATAATAAAGAATTTTTTAAATACATGTTATATACATCACTCCCCCCGACATATTATACAAGCCTAGAGGCTTAACCTTTATTAAAACACACTTTTATATGGGTTAAAGTCTTGTCCGCTGTGTATAATTAAACCCCGCATCCATATTCATTAAACATTATATATAAGTTTTAAACCTTATATAAATGTTTTACCCATCCGCGCATGCATTTAAAAACCTCGGTCCCACACCATTCCATTTTAGCGCAGCTTCTCGTTCAATCTTGACCCTTCGCATTCATTCCTCAGATCCAACGATTGATACGTGATATCGCATTGAAAACATGCCCATCTTATCGAACTACAAATGCATGCGAAATAGGTGGTTTCATCAAGACCCCTCCCCTCCACGTGGCCTCCATCGATTGGATCGCGTTTGTTTTGAATAAAACAGCTTACCACTTAAAACTTGCACGATAACCATTGTTTGATTTCGTGTTTAAAAAATAAAACCCCCTTCCACCATTGATGAGACCTGCATTCAATGACAATTAATGAAGATTAAATCGTATTGTTAAACCTTTGAAACGTGCATTTTATTTCATCATTTCGCGATTAAAACCATTTCGCATTGTCACCCGATTGTCAAGAGCTTTGTTTAAAGTCTTTTAAGCCCTGATTCTCATTTTTTCACCCGAAACCTTTGTAGTTATCAGAAGAAAACCTCTAAAGACTGATTGAGAAGTTGTGCACCGATCCAGACAAACTGCTGAAGCTTGAATTTCAATTGAAAACCTCAGAAATCCTTTTCGGAGCCAGATACCTGCAAAAAGGTATTTTTCTCAAAATTGAAACTTGTAAATCAAGTTTAAACCGTCTTTAAGAGAACCAACCCATTTTTATTGAAGAATTTACCAAAATAATTTGCCTAAAAATACAAAAAAAGAGGCCAAACCCTGGCAAAATTTTCTGAGGAAACCCTATTATCTATTACAAGCCTTTTTAAAGCCAAATTCCTTAAATTTCACAGTCTAAAGATAAAATTTAAGGATCTAAATGGCCAAAACCTTTGAATTACCTTGAAATCCATTTTTTCAATCCAACCGACTCAGAAAACCCTTGTTTTCTGTTTTATGCCATTTTTAAATCCTCAGATAAACTTAATTGAGCAAAAAGCCCAAAAGAAGCCATCCTAAACCTAAATTGCTCAGTTTCCTCTCTATTAAAATAAAAACTCCTGCAAACAGTCTAATCTTGCATTAGTTACCCAAAATGCTTAAGAAACAGAGCACAAGAAGACCTGAAGGATCCAAAACACCCAAATCTGAGGGATCCAAAGACCCTAAGCCTACCCCAGCCATCACTACCAAATCTGCTACAACAGTAAACCCCCTTCAACCACCTGTGGTTGTTGCTGAAAACATTCCTTTGACTGATCTTGACTATAAAATTGCAAACCCTGTTATTGAGTTTAATTTGCTAGATATACACAACTGGTATTATGAAAAATATCTAGACAAAGATGATATTCTAATTTGGGAAACCCATTTGCCGAAGTATATAGTCCCATTGACTCATCTTGGTCAAGAACTCATCAAAATTTGTCAAAAATACTATGAGCCAGATCAAAGGGCTATAGTAAATGCAGAAAAATAAATACTTTTTACCATTACAGCCCAGTCAATTAATCAAATGCTTCAATTACAACCTGATCCTGAGGCAGCCCCCTTATCTATAGAAGTATTAACTCGGTTATACTTTGGCATAGATTTCCCTAAAAGGTTCATGATCTTTCAGAATTTTATGCCTTCTCATGTTGATATTCCAAAGATAAATCCTCCATACTCCATAGCTAAATTTCCTGAAGGTTCTAGACAGATTATATCTATGCTATCTTTTATCGTTGGATATTTTACAGATGCGTATACTGATGAATCTATTCTTGGTTTCTTGTCCACCATGTCTCCTGGTCAACCTCCAGCAGTCATATTTGACTATGCTGGTTTCATAGCAGATACCATCCGCTACCAGTTGACTAAATTACCCACATAAGGAGTTTTTAGATATTCATCTTATCTTTTCCATTTGTTTTTATTCTCTCAAGCAGACAAATTTCCAGTTTCTTTGCAAAAGATGGATGTAGAGGGAAAACCTCTATCAATTATATTTTGGACTTCATTACTGAGAAAAAAATCCAGTGATTCCACTTATTCAGAGTTTTCAGAACTATTTTTGTATCCAGCAATGATCATGTTAAACAAATCATAATAGCCTAGGATCAATGAAGAAATGAAAAGAATATTGCAGCTTTTAGAGTAGAACAAAGTTGGAGATTGGTACCTCTATGAAAAACATGCTGAATTAAGGATTTTTGGGTCAAACTTGTTACCCTACAAGTTGCCCAAGCATGTGTGTATGAGAATTTTTGCACTTGAATATCTTAGACAAATTCTCAATTCAGACTCAATTAACTTTATGGCAGCCAAGAAGAAGACCCAGTTTAAGTTAAAGAATCAAATTGGGCCATTCATAATCAACCACAGAGATGCAGAAAAGGAAATAACAAAGAAGTTATCAGAGTTCAGATTTGATGAGAGTTTTCCATGGAATTATGATCCACAAGGGATCTTAAGAAAGCTAAGGGTGAAGGGTAAATTAACACCCTTTATCCATGAGTCAAAACCTGAAATATAAAAGTTTTCTAATTAAATTGAATGGAGTGAAAACACCTTGATAGAGGCAGCAAACCAAACAGAAACAACACCAACTTTGGGAGTTGTCAAACAACCAGAAACATCACTAAAGAGAGTCAGGGAAGAAGGAGGTTACACAGTAGAGGCAACAACTGAGACCAAATTTAAAATAATCTATAACAAAAGGCTTAAGC
>JAXQQM020073687.1:0-118328 GCA_034641835.2 Pinus albicaulis | reverse complement strand
ATAGTCATGTTGTATTTCTCTGTCCTCCACAGCCCTCCGTCAGAGATCAGTTCGCCTTTTGCATATCATTCTTAGGTGTCTCGCTTGTTCCACTTCGTTGCATTTCGCTAGGAGCATGCCATTGACTGACGAGGGGGTCTGGTTGTCTTGTGTTTCCTCATGCTTGTACCTGCAGGGCTATTTAGAAATTCCTCAAAAATCACTGAAGTTCATCGTCATTTCATTCATGGTCATTAATGATTGTTTTCGTTAAAAAAGAGTCTTTAGTCCTAGAGTCTAGGGTTTTCAAGTCCTTTGCATACATGTCATAAAAGCCCGCAGGCCATGAGGTTGGTTCCAAAAAGTTCTCGTTTCATATTTTTATTATCAAAAGAATTTGAAGACATTTCTAGTCCAAAAATCTATTTTGGAACTAGAAATTGTCTAATTTCATTTTTGTAATAATTGTATCTATTTCACCATAAGAAATTTCAAATTCAAGCCTCTGATATTTTCCTAAGCCAAGTGTCGGATCCCTGCAAAGACAACAAAATATTATCAGTCCAAAACTCAGAAAAGCCAAAAGAGAAGCGTTGTATTAAAATATCAAATGTCAAAGTGCTGAAACATTATAAAGTGGGTTAGCAAACAAATTTAAATCAAATCTGATTTGATGAGATATTTTCTTCACATATAAATCATGGCAAACAATTTCATTTGCTCGAAAACCTCAAGGCAGAAATCGTGTTTGTGTTCTTGAAGGCCGAAGCCGTGTTTTCATAGCCGTGGACAGTGATTGGAGGTGCGCGCTACCCATACAGGAGGCGTGCTACCCATATAAGGTGCGCTACCCACTTAACCTTCCCGCCCCTAGAACACGGCGCTACCCATATAGGTATGCCGTCATCTACGTGACAGAGCCAAACAATTTTGTCTTTGCGTCCGATTTCGAGCTCAAACGCCTCCATCCACTTGCAAATAGGTTTTTAATCATTGCTCAGTGATTTTTGAAAGAGGTTTTGGTATTTTTTGAAGTTGGGAAACAAGCATTGCTTGAGGAGAAATCTATAAACCCTATGTTCATAGAAAATTCAATTCTCAGGGTTTTAAAAGATATAGTGACAGTCTAGTGAAGGTTTTGTAAATTTTCGTGATTGGTATATGTGCTCATACCTATATTGCTTGTGGCGCCCTGGCACATTATGTACATTATCCTCATGCCTTTTTGTCATTCTACCACTGCTATCACATCCTTCCTTGTTTTCATATAGTCTCATGTTTTCACATAGTTTTTTTCCATTCTACCACTGTTGTCATTGCTATTATTTCATTGCCACTATCTCCTATTGAAAAACACAGTCCTTTGACAAATCCTTGGCCAGCATTGCAAAGACTGTACCATACATTACACTGTCTACTCATTTGTCAAAATTTTCTTGTGATCAAAACAGAGACTGTTTTATGCCACTAAAAGAGAGCTAGTACCACTGTCACTTGTTTGCTTATGATTTTTTGGTACATATGCAATATATTTGGGTTTTGAGAATGCATTGAAGCCTTTGACTTCACTACACCTATATCAACACACATATTGCAGACAACTTGTTTTCAAAGCCATGTCAGAGACAGATTCAGTTTATGAGCAGGAGTCTGACAGTGATTCCATAGCAGAGGGTAATGTGCCACGGAGGCCTCACAAAGGTGGCAAAGGTGGTAAACATCTCAGGGAGGAGCCTACTTCTTTGGCTCAATTGCAGGCATGTCCGCTTGCAATGGATTGTTTTCGGTATCAGTCATGTTTTCGATTTTGTGAGATGATTTCAGAAACCCAGCTTCATCGTGAACTAGCTCGTCTATTTGTTCTACATTTAGATGATGGCCGTGTAAACCTCGCTGGAGTAGATTTCATTCTGTCACCAGTGACTATTGCTCAGGCCACCGGCATACCAAATATAGGAGAGGAATGGAACAAACGTCAGCAGTTGGAGAAATTCCACTATGAGCCATACATCAAACCTGGGTATATGAGGCACTTGAGCAGGGTTTTTCCTTTCAGATTCCTGAAGGATAAGTTTGCACCACTGATGAAACTCATCATTCGGTATTTCAGTTGCGAGGGCAGATTCTCGCGTCTCTTTGCGTACCATGTCCGTTTGTTGATGCACTTCACGAGGGTACGTATGATGAACATTCTGTACTTAATGTATCACAACATAGAGAGGATGGTGATTTTTGTACAGAAGAATACCCCAGCACAGCAGCATAGGAGTATATATCATTACGCTCTGATCAAGATCGTAGTGGTACATCAGTTGACACAGCAGGGCATCACTTGGGAGGATTTCATCTCCCGTGACTTCTTCACAGCGCCACAGCCACCTCTTGAGATAGTTCATGATGCGGGAGAGCCTTCACACCAGCCTGACAGTCCTAAGTTTGAGCATATGAGTGCTCCATTGTATGTGACATACCAGCGAGGCCACAGGGCCTTATTTGCAGCTACACGGCGAGTATTATCTCCACCCGGGGTGGAAGGGGTCTCGCCGACTCCATCAGCAGAGCGAGTATTATCTCCACATGATGTGGAAGGGGTCTCACCTTCTTCTTCAGCACAGGTACAGATCCAGGACAGGGGCAAGAAGCCCATGCATGATGAGGGCCCATCAGGAGGCCGGGACACAGATTTCACAATCATTGATGTTGATGCGAGCTCTCCTAGCTCGAAACTGAGGGAGATCATCCAGGAGAAAAGGGCCGAGAATGACACGCTGAAAGATAAATTGCAGAAGGCTCAGTGGGTGATAAACTATCTGGAGCAGCGCAACAAACAGCTTGAGGATGAGCACACACTTTATGAGCTGAGGCGAATCCGTGAGGATCGACAGTTGGCCCGGAAGAGACCCGGCGACATGACACCAATCGATCGAGATTATGTACTCACGCATGTTAACATTCATCTGGAGAAGTTTTTGGAGAAGGCCAACAGAGACAAAGACATGCTTCACCACATGAAAGGTCATTATTGGGCTCGCATGCATGTCTGCAAAGCGAGAATGAAGATTCTGAAGAGGAGGTTGAGCGAAGCACTAAAACGGCGGAAAAGGCCTGATCCACTCCGGATTTTGGCCGAGGCTTCATTGGCTGGGCATGATACATGATGGAGGGTCTTCGCTCCGAATTTGAGCAAATTCGGAGAAATTTTTGTTATTTTGAAATATTTTGGTCCAAAAACAGATTTTTCAGCTATACGAGTAGCGCGTCCACATGCTCACTTTTGTTTGGGACACTTGCTGAAGGAAATATTTGTATTTTTGGGTTTTTCATGGTAATTTATGCATGCTCAGGTATTTCCGAAGCATTTCATCAGGTTCTGGATGATCAAAAGGCCCAAAAACACCATGAAAACCACCTTGCTGCCACCTTTTGCACCAGCAAGAAGTACTTCTGGGAGAATGAATTTTTGGAGGGTAAAATGAGCTCCAAATTAGGAAATTTTACTTGGGTTGGATAGCCAACATCCAGGGCTTTCCAACGAGCTATCATGAGCTCAATTTGGATGTCGGGAAGTGCCTCAAAATCAGGTTGAAAGGCGCGCTACTCATATAGATTTTTGGCTGATTTTTCATTTTCCAGCTCAAGATTTCGGCCAGTTGGACCAGTCTTGCTTGTGAATGTAATTTTTGAGTTTTCATGATGTAAATTGAAGGTTGGCATGTAAATTTGGCTCATCTTTACCTATTCTAGAAGATTCACTCTCAAAAAAGTGAAAATCATGTAAATGAATCAGTTTCCACTCTTTTAGAGGCAAGTTGTTAGCTGCCTAGATTTTAGCTCCTTGATTAGAATTTGGTTGAAACTGATCCCTGAAGAAGGAATTCGACCCCTAGAGGCATGGGAAGGGGTTAGAGTGATCTATATATTGTAATTTTTGATACATTCTACAGGTTGGACTCTTGGGAAACTTTTGGCACACTATTGTACATATTTTTCATATTTTGGCTAAGGAAAGATCAGAGGTTTTGCAGCACCTGTTGGGATTCTTGTGGCTTTCAGTTCTTGATGGTGTTTTCTCTCAGTTTATTGTAAGTTATTTCATGCTTAATGTATGCCATCCCTTCTTATGCTTCTGAAACTAAAATGAATGAGTAGATGAGGTTGAATCCATTGTTTACAGTGCTCTGCCTTTGAATTCGTTTAGTTTTACATGTTTTCGCCTGTTTGAAAAGGATCCATGTTCATCCTTGCCCTTTTCAGCTCCTTGTCTTTCTGATCCATCCATATACTCAATCAAAAGCATCAAGACTATTGCCTACCTCGCCCCAACTCGAATTCTGCAAAGATCTGGCCTTATCCCCGGACCCAAAATTGTTTTTTCCCATTTCTCCAACAAAAACCCACAAAATCAAAATCAAACTTACCTATCTCTTTACTAGCCTAAAATAAGTATTCATTGTTCATTATAAGTCATCTCAGCCCCTCTGAAAACCTTTTGCCGAGATAGACCCGGAGAGAGCCCTCTCCTGTCCTCGTAGGGCTAGCTACGAGGCTGAGCGTGGTTTGATGTAGCCTTGAGTTTTACCTTATTTCAGCCTAAGGTAGATTTGAGCGCTAACATAGTGGCGACCATACTAGAAAATAAAATCTCAATGGTTTTCTTGTTGATGTGTTTGTTTCATGAGTCTTAGACGGAGTCTGAAGTCACGCCAGGTAGCTTTCGAAACGCTTTTGCCATGCATAAGCGGAAGTAGATAAACGCTGCTTCAGTCGATCTCCGGTAAGCTTGTGAATGCAGCACTTGATTTGCAAATCACCCCAGTATACTTGTTCGTGCTAGACCTTTGAATGATTGAGTCTAGAAGTCGATAGGCTGAAGATAATTGATTGTGTTCCTTGAAATTTTTCCCGAATAGATCAATACACTGGCTTCAAGAAGGAATACTAGGTCAAATCCTGACCCTAATCCACCAACGATATTTGAAAATCCAAATATGATTCCTAGGATTCTTAGAAGACAAGGAAGTCAAGAAATTTCTGAAAGAGAAAGTCAAGAGAGTTCTGGAAGTTCCAGATCGCTTTCTAGATCTGCATCCTGTCCTGTGAAAATTATATATGTTGACGAAATTCCTTTTGATGAACGATTTGAAACATCCTTATTTGTAAATTTTTCTGAAATTGAATTATCAAGATTAGTTCCGGATCCATTGTTTTTTGAAGATTTGCAATTCATATTTGTTTCATATCACTTGGACAGACAGTTGCAAAATTCCATTGTGGCTACCAACATTCCCGAATTCACTGAATCTGCTTCACAAACTCTTGGACCATCTGAAGTTGCATCTAGTTCACGGATTCCCACTAAACCTTCCTTTATCCCTACCATTCCCGTTCAGCCTGAGATTTCTGATCAGCAATCAGCAGTAGTTTCTCCTCCGTCTCCACCGCATACACCTCGTTCACCTACTGCTCCCAGTCCTCCTGTATCTCCGAGACAGCAGATTATAAATCCGCCAAGAGTCATGGCAGCCAGATTTGCACCTCTTGCTTTGCCGGCCAATTTAGATCCTATGCCTGCTGATTACCAGAGCAAGATTCCCATATTTGATGGCACACCACAGAGTATATCAGCTCAGCAGCATATTGTCCGGATGACAGACTTTTTGGACCTGCATGAAATTGATGCAGAAAATGTTTCAATGAGATTGTTTGCCCAGACTTTTGGAGGAGAGGTTCGTAAATGGTTCAGAGCTCTACAGGCTCGAAGTATCAATACATTGCAAGAGCTTCAAACACAATTTTTAGATCGATGGGAGATGAAAAAAGATCCGCTGCAGATCACTTCAGAGTACACAAACATCAAGCGTAATCCTGGTGAGTCCGTTCAGGATTATATTATCAGATTCAATACAGTGTATAATGCAATTCCAGATGACTTAAGACCGTCTAAAAAGTCAGCTCTTCTTAAATTCCCGGATGGTTTTGATCCGGAGATGGCTTATTCGCTACGTGACAGAGATCCGCCTACCTTAGAAGATATGCAGAAGATTGTCGTTAGTGTTGAGGCGAATCTGAACGATAAGAGAGCACGGTTGAAAGCAAAGAAAAGAGTGACTATAAAGGAGGAGCCTTCCACATCTACATCCGAATAGCACTTGCTTCGTGAGATGGAAAAAATGCTCAAAAGGATGACACTTGACAAACCAGAAACGCAGATTCGGAATCCAAACTATCATGGCCAGCAGCAGCCACAATTCAGAATAAAGCAGCGTGAACAAAGACCACAAGAGCCGGCAGCCCGACAGCAGATCAAGACACCTCTTTTGCAGAATTTTGTGAGTCAAGATTTAGACGATGATGATGATGTAGCAGGTGAGAAAAATCATTTCTTCACTCCCGACGATCTGCCTATTTATATTACTGAGGATGAAGAATATGGAGAAAGTTCAGCTGCACAGAAAGATGAAGATTTCATTTTAGCAAATGATGCAGATTTAGAGGAAGAGTCAGATGATTACCAAAGAGGATATTTGAATGCCTTGTCCGCTCAACAGAAGCAATACTCATTGAGAAACCGAGATGTGCCCATAAATCCAATTCAGAAACGAAAAGAAGCTTCAGCACCAAAGGCAGATTCACCGATACCACAGAAGAAAGGAAAAGAGACACTTGATCCCGCAGCTAGTAAAGTATCATCAGCGGAAAGGGTAAATCAGCCAAACATAGTGAAAGATAAGGCTGAAAAGAAGGAAGTTCCGGTCAAAGAAGTCGAAAAAGTTTCAGCATTTAGTTTGGAAAATGAAATTTCCAAATTAAAAATATCTATTCCTTTGACAGAAATCATGAAGAACAGCAACTACTGCGGTCAAGTCTCCAAAATTCTGAACTTTGATCCAATGTTCGATACGGTAAATGTTGAGGATGATCAGCCAGAATTGATTTTCGGGCCTGCATTAGATGGTGAGTCCCCTGACAGTGATGTTCCTCCCTTTTATATCAGTTTGAGGTTGCATGAATATGTTTTGCACAATGCCATGTTCGATTCGGGTGCTTCGCACAATTTGATGCCAAAGGCGATCATGGAAAAATTGGGACTAGACATTACAAAAAAATATCATGACTTGTGTTAGAAAATTAAATTTTACAGAGCAATGAAACACATAAAATATGCGGAAAAATACATGCACACAAAACACATAAAAACAGAGAGACACAGATATAACGTGGTTCACCCAATTTGGGCTACGTCCACCCCGAACAGCCAGTCCTTCCTTTCTATTATCCAGCAAAAATGAAGAGACAAAACCTACAGCAGATCCGTTGTAATATCCTTTGTTCTCTCTCACAGTCTCCCTCTCTGTTTATCGCTCCGAGAATACACACATAATACATAGCCGTAATACAATGCCCCCATATATACAAGGGGGTTGCCTTCTAGGGCAAAAAACCCTAATCTAAACATAACTTCTACCGTCAGATCATTTGCCTAATGAACGACCCAAATTGACTAGAAATTACTATACTTTTACAAGGCAATTTTACATCTATTTTACTAGTGGGGCGCCGCCCTGGTCTCCCCGCCTTGTGGGGGGGGTTCGGAAACACCGTCACTTCCGGACCCCCCACCTGACAAATTTCGGCGTTGCCGCCCCTTTTAAGGTACTTGAGGGGTCCAAAGTCGTGATACAAAGAACAAGATAATCAGCCCACACCCAACAATTTGTATTCATTTGATTCCGCCTGTGAGGTGTATGGGACTCATCAAAGATTTGGTTGTAAGCTTAGATCAAATTCCAGCGAAGAATGTTTTAATGGATTTGGTTGTGGCAGACATTCCTCCGCGATTTGGGATGCTCCTTTCAAGATCTTGGGGACAAAATTTGAAAGGTACACTTCAGTTAGATTTTTCCTATGCTACAATTCCAGTCTTTGGTCAAATGAGAAAGTTATATCGAGAGCAGAAGATGAAATACATGATAACCAACAAGGAGAAGCCAATCAATCATCCTGTAAATTATGTACATACCGACTTAGAATCGTTTGTTTTATTTGCTGATAGTTTTAATGATATAGATAGTCAATTAGTTCAGGCAGAAGATATACCAGAAATCACTGAGAATTTTAGAGAAGTTCTGCAAAAATAAAGAAGAGAAAAACAAGCTACTGTGGAGCAATCAGCTAAAGACAATGGGCAGCAAACAGAAAAAACAGAGCCGGCGCAATTTCAGCATTTAGAGGACGATGAAGATGGTCTTTGGACCATGGATTTTGATGGCACAGTGGGTAGTGACGGTGCTGGAATTGGTGTTTGGATTCGTAGTCCATTTTCCGCTCCGGATAAGGTTCCAAGCAATGTGAGAGTGTGTTCCTACAAGCTAGCATTTGACTGCTCTAATAATGAAGCGGAATATGAGGCTCTAATTGCTGGCCTTAAGATTCTTAGAAAGATGAAAGCGAAAAGGATTGCAGTCTATGGTGATTCAGAGTTGGTGATAAAGCAGGTTAAGGGTGAGTTTCAGGCCAAGCATCCTCGCATGAGGGCTTATCGTAATGCAGTTTTAGATATTCTGAAGTTATTTTCTGATCATACCTTGACATGTGTGCCTCGCATACAAAATGGTGTTGCTGATGGACTTGCTAAGGCAGCAAGAAATTTAAAAATTCCAATGAATTCCAGCAACAAGTTCGAGATTCATGTGAAACATCGCCCCACCGTTCCAGACAATCAGCGATGTTGGCAAGTCTTTCAGGATGATGAGGAGATTAGTGAATTTCTGCAGAATAAGGGTAAGTTTAAAGACACCTCCATAGATACATAACATGATGATGGTAATGATGACATACAAATAAACCAAATGGAAGTGCTGCAACTTAAAGATAACATCATTCCTAAGGGATTGATTCCTTTGGAAGAACTGTTTGATCAAGATGATGTAGCCCGCAAACCGACATTGAGGCCGACGGAGAAAGGGGTTGAAGAGGTAAATATTGGGACAGCTGAGAATCCCAAGATGGTTAAGTTATCAAAGTCATTGTCACCAAAGGTAAAGGCAGAGTATGTGAAATTGTTGTCTTCATTTTCTGATGCTTTTGCGTGGGATTACTCAGATCTAAAAACATATGACACTAACATCATTCAACATACTATCCCCATTAAACCAAATCAGAAGCCTTTCCGTCAAAAGTTGAGGAGAATCAATCCAAAGCTGCTACCATCGATTGAAAAAGAGGTAAACAGGTTGTATAAGTCAGGAATCATTGTGCCTATCCGATTTTCAGATTGGATATCAAATTTGGTGCCTGTGAGAAAGAAAACAGGTGAGATTCGTTTATGTATCGATTTCAGAAATTTGAATAAGGTATCATTAAAAGACAATTATCCGCTGCCAAAAATGGACCATATATTGCAGCGAGTAGTTGGAGCATCAAGGATGTCACTACTCGACGGCTACTCAGGATACAACCAAATCTTAGTGCATGAAGATGATCGTGACAAGACTGCGTTCACCACTCCATGGGGAACGTTTCATTATGCAAAAATGCCGTTTGGTTTGAAGAATGCAGGTGCCACCTTTCAGCGTGCAATGGACATGGATTTTGCCAACGAGAAAGATGTATTTTTGGTTGTTTACCTTGATGATTTAACTGTGTTTTCAAATTCTGATGAGGAACATTTATATCATTTGAAAATTGTTTTCCAAAAGTGCAGAAAATATGGCATTTCGCTGAATCCGAAAAAGAGTCTTTTTGCCATGGATGAAGGCAAGCTCCTTGGCCACATCATATCGAAAGATGGCATCCATGTTGACCCTGCACGTGTTGAAGCCATTCTGCAGATTGAACAGCCCCGGAACAAGAAAGAAATACAGTCATTTAATGGTAAAATGAATTTTCTGCGTCGTTTCATTCCAAATCTTGCAGAACATCTTAGAGAAATCACGAACATGCTGAAAAAGGACAGTCAGGTAAAGTGGACAGAAGAAGCGGTGAAATCATTCAATTTGGTAAAGTTAGCTCTTTCTTCAGCCCCTATCTTAATCAGCCCGGACTACACACAGGACTTCATTTTGTTTTCTTTTGCTTCTGAGCACACATTGGCAGCTGTTTTAATGCAAAAAAGGGATGGAGTTGAGAAGCCCATTGCATTTTTCAGTCGGATTATAAGGGATGGAGCATTGAAATACAATATTATTGAGAAACAAGCACTTGCGCTTGTAAAGGCCTTGAAATATTTCCGTGTGTATATACTGCATTCCCACATTATAGCATACGTTCCTAACGCAGCAGTTAAAGATGTTTTGGTACAGGCAGATCCAGAAGGAAGACGGGGTAAGTGGATCGCTGCGTTGTTAGAATACAATGTGGAGATTAAACCGACCAAGCTAATCAAAGGACAAGGACTCGCCAAGCTCATGGCTGAAACAAATCTGCATGCTCTAGATATAAATTTGATCGCTGCCATGTCCGATGAAGATGAGGAAAGTACGTCAGTTCAGGTATCTGATATTTTTGTTTCTTCCCCTTGGTATGCTGAAATTTTATACGTGCTTCAGAATTTGTCTCCACCTCCCGGGATGCCTAGAAATAAGAGTAGAACATTGAAGTTGAGAGCTGCAAAATTTTGTATATTGAATTCTGCATTGTATTGGAAAGACCCTGGGGGAGTGTTGTTGAATTGTTTGGTAGAGGAGGAAGCCAAAAGAGTTTTGGAGGACTTTCACAGAGGTGACTGCAGAGGCCATTTGTTTTGGAAGACCACGGTGAATAAGATTCTAAGGGCAGGGTATTATTGGCCTTCTTTGTTTTCTGATGTATATAAGGCTGTTAAGAATTGTCACGAGTGTCAAATTTTCGAAGGGAAGCAAAAATTACAGCCTTTGCCTCTCAAACCAATTGAAGTTAGTGCACCATTCTAGCAGTGGGGATTGGATTTCATCGGGGAAATCCACCCAGCATCTTCCAGATAGCATAGATGGATATTGACAGCTACAGACTACTTCACAAAGTGGATCGAAGCGATTCCCACTCGACAGGCCACGGATGTGGTAATTATCTCTTTTCTTGAAAACAATATTCTGTCACGTTTTGGGTGTCCTAGTAAAATAATCACAGATAATGCAGTGGCCTTCAAGTCTAAGAGGATGGTTGAATTTTTCTATAAGTACAATATCAGCTTGGGACATTCGACTGCCTACCATCCGCAAGGAAATGGCTTGGCGGAATCTTCAAATAAGTCCTTGGTGAATATCATTAAGAAATTGCTGGAAATCAATAAAAAGGGTTGGCACAAGAAATTAGTGAATGCACTGTGGGCTGATAGGGTAAGTCAGAAAAATTCTATTGGCATGTCTCCTTTCGAGTTGGTGTACGGAATAGACACGGTTTTTCCTACTTCGCTTGCTGTCCCGGTGGTCAAATTGCTTCAGGAAGCTGGTAGTGAGGAAGATCCCATGCAGCGGAGGATTAATCAGATGATTCATTTACAACAGACACGGGAGGAGGTATTTCAAAATACTTTCAAGTTGCAGGAGCGCATAAAGAAGATCTACGACAGAAAGGCAAAAGCAGATAAGTTTCAGTTGGATGAGGTGGTTTTGAAATGGGATGCTCGGAATGAAGATAAGGGAAAGCACGGTAAATTTGAAAACTTATGGAAGGGTCCTTTTAAGATTGCAGCGTATCGTGGTCAAAACGCCTTTCTTCTCAAGGAAATGAATGGAGATGATTGTCCTGGAGGACCGATCAATGGTCGGTTGCTGAAGTGATACCACTTCTAAGTATTTTATGCTGATTTCATCATCATTGTATATATCATTTTATTTCTGTTTTATTGCAAGTGTGTACTGATCTCTCATCTTCAGTCTGGGGCCCGGAGCGAAGGCTATAATTCTGGAGATGGAGGTTGGTTGGTTTGAAGTTTTTCAAGTCAGTTTTATCAGTCTTTTTAGTTTTAGAGTCGAGTTAGTTTTGGTCAAGTTTCAGTCACTTTTCAGTCAAGTTTGCAGTCAATAAATGTATCAAAAGTTTTGTGTTATCTGTTGAAATAATGACTCCATCGCCCAATGGATGAAGGCACTGTCTGACTCCCCCAGAGATCTGCCATTCTTGGCATCTCCATGGAGCCACCATCCCCATTGGAGCCAATGTTAGAGTCGGTCATTACAGCCCTCCGTCAGAGATCATTTCGCTTTTTGCATATCATTCTTAGGTGTCTCGCTTGTTCCACTTCGTTGCATTTCGCTAGGAGCATGCCATTGACTGACGAGGGGGTCTGGTTGTCTTGTGTTTCCTCATGCTTGTACCTGCAGGGCTATTTAAAAATTCCTCAAAAATCACTGAAGTTCATCATCATTTCATTCATGGTCATTAATGATTAGTTTCGTTAAAAAGAGTCTTTAGTCCTAGAGTCTAGGGTTTTCAAGTCCTTTGCATACATGTCATAAAGCCCGCAGGCCATGAGGTTGGTTTCGCAAGTTTTCTATTTCACATTTTTATCATCAAAAGCATTTGAAGACATTTCTAGTCCAAAACTCTATTTTGGAACTAGAAATTGTCTAATTTCATTTTTGTAATAATTGTATTTATTTCATCATAAGAAGCTTCAGTGCAAGCCTCTGATCTTTTCCAAAGCCAAGTGCCGCATCCCTACAAAATAAAAACAAGTATTTTCAGTCCAAAACTCAGAAAGGCACTCAGAAAAGCCAAAAGAAAAGCATTGTATTAAATGACCAAATGTCAAAATGCCAAACATTATGAAAGTGGGTTATCAAACAAATTTGAAATCAAATCTGATTTGATGAGTTATTTTCTTCATATATAAAACATGGTAAACAAAATCATTTGCAAGAGATCCGCAAGGCAGAAGTCGAATTTGTGAAGTGGAGGGCCGAAGACGTGTTTGCAGAGTTGTTGACAGGCTTTGGAGGTGCGTGCTACCCACACAGTAGGCGCGCTACCCGTATAAGGGGCGCTACCCACTTAACCTTCCCAGCCCTTTGCAGAGAACACGGGCGCTACCCATATAAGGCGCGCTACCCGTTGGGTAGGTGCGCTACCCATACAGAGACAAAGCTAAAAAAAAATTCTTGCGCCCAGTTTCGTATCAAATCGGCTCCATTGACTTGCAAGTAGGTTTATAAAGGTTGCTCAGTTGATTTTTAGCATGATTGTGGTGTTATTGATGTTGGGAAACAAGCCTTGGTTGAAGAGAAATGTATAAAACCTACATTTATATGCAGATTTATTCCTCAAGGGTTTTGAATATATATGGACAGTCTTGTGAAGGGTTTGAAAACTTTTGTGAATGGTAGATATGCTCATGCCCTGGCACATTGTGTACATCATCCTCACGCCCTTAGTTTATCATCTTACCACTGCTATCACATCCTTCCTTGTTTTCATATAGTCTCATGTTTTCACATAGTTTTTTGCCATTCTACCACTGTTGTCATTGCTATTGTTTCATGGCCACTATCTCCTATTGACAAACACAGTCCATTGACAAATCCTTGGCTAGCATTACAAAGGTTGCACACTACATTGGCATTTGGTACTTATTTGTCAAAATCACTTGTGATCCAAAAACAGAGACTGTTTCTATGCCACTAAAACAGAGCTATTACCACTGTCACTTGTTTTCTTATGATGTTTTGGTACATATGCAATATATTTGGGTTTTGAGAATGCATTGAAGCCTTTGACTTCACTACACCTATATCAACACACATATTGCAGACAACTTCTTTTCAGAGCCATGTCAGAGACAGATTCAGTTTATGAGCAGGAGTCTGACAGTGATTCCACGGCAGAGGGTAATGTGCCACAGAGGCCTCACAAAGGTGGCAAAGGGGGTAAACATCTCAGGGAGGAGCCTACTTCTTTGGCTCAATTGCAGGCATGTCCGCTTGCAATGGATTGTTTTCGGTATCAGTCATGTTTTCGATTCTGTGAGATGATTTCACAAACCCAGCTTCATCGTGAACTAGCTCGTCTATTTGTTCTACATTTACATGATGGCTGTGTAAACCTCGCTGGAGTAGATTTCATTCTGTCACCAGTGACTATTGCTCAGGCCACCGGCATACCAAATATAGGAGAGGAATGGAACAAACGTCAGCAGTTGGAGAAATTCCACTATGAGCCATACATCAAACCTGGGTATATGAGGCACTTGAGCAGGGTTTTTCCTTTCAGATTCCCGAGGGATGAGTTTGCACCACTGATGAAACTCATCATTCGGTATTTCAGTTGCGAGGGCAGATTCTCACGTCTCTTTGCGTACCATGTCTGTTTGTTGATGCACTTCACGAGGGTACGCATGATGAACATTCCGTACTTCATGTATCGCAACATAGAGAGGATGGTGATTTTTGTACAAAAGAAGACCCCAGCACAGCAGCATAGGAGTATATATCATTACGCTCTGATCAAGATCGTAGTGGTACATCAGTTGACACAGCAGGGCATCACTTGGGAGGATTTCATCTCCCGTGACTTCTTCACAGCGCCACAGCCGCCTCTCGAGATAGTTCATGATGAGGGAGAGCCTTCACACCAGCCTAACATCCCTGAGATTGAGATTATCAGTGCTCCATTGTATGTGACATACCAGTGAGGCCACAGGGCCTTATTTGCAGCTACACGGCGAGTATTATCTCCACCCGGGGTGGAAGGGGTCTCGCCGACTCCATCAGCAGAGCGAGTATTATCTCCACATGATGTGGAAGGGGTCTCGCCTTCTTCTTCAGCACAGGTATAGATCCAGGACAGGGGCCAGAAGCCCATGCATGATGAGGGCCCATCAGGAGGCTAGGACACGGATTTCACGATCATTGATGTTGATGCGAGCTCTCCTAGCTCGAAACTGAAAGAGATCATCCAGGAGCAAAGGGCCAAGAATGACACGCTGAAAGATAAATTGCATAAGGCTCAGTGGGTGATAAACTACGTGGAGCAGTGCAACAAACAGCTAGAGGATGAGCACACACTTTATGAGCTGCGGCGAATCCGTGAGGATCGACAATTGGCACGGAAGAGACCCGGCGACATGACACCAATCGATCGAGATTCTGTACTCACGCATGTTAACATTCATCTGGAGAAGTTGTTGGAGAAGGCCAACAGAGACAAAGACATGCTTCGTCACATGAAAGGTCATTATTGGGCTCGCATGCATGTCTGCAAAGCGAGAATGAAGATTCTGAAGAGGAGGTTGAGCGAAGCACTAAAACGGCGGAAAAGGCCTGATCCACTCCAGATTTTGGCCGAGGCTTCGTTGGCTAGGCATGATACATGATGGAGGGTCTTCGCTCCGAATTTGAGCAAATTCGGAGAAATTTTTGTCATTTTGAAATATTTTGGTCCAAAAACAGATTTTTCCGCTATACGGGTAGCGCGTCAATGTGCTCACTTTTGTTCGGGACACTTGCTGAAGGAAATATTTGCATTTTTGGGTTTTTCATGGTAATTTATGCATGCTCAGGTATTTCCGAAGCATTTCATCAGGTTCTGGATGATCAAAAGGCCCAAAAACACCATGAAAACCACCTTGCTGCCACCTTTTGCACCAGCAGGAAGTACTTCTGGGAGAATGACGTTTTGGAGGGTCAACTGAGCTCCAAATCGGGAAATTCCACTTGGGTTGGATAGCCAACATCCAGGGCTTTCCAACGAGCTATCATGAGCTCAATTTGGATTCCGGGAAGTGCCCCAAAATCAGGCTGAAAGGCGTGCTATGCGTATGGCTCAGGGGCGCTACGCATATGGATTTTTGGTCAATTTTTCACCTTTCAGCTCAGAAATTCGGCCAGTTGGACCAGTTTTGCTTGTGAATGTAATTTTTGAGTTTTCATGATGTAAATTGAGGGTTGGCATGTAACTTTGGCTCATTTTTACCTATTCTAGAAGATTCACTCTCAAAAAAGTGAAAATCATGTAAATGAATCAGTTTCCACTCTTTTAGAGGCAAGTTGTTAGTCGCCTAGATTTTAGCTCCTTGATTAGAATTTGGTTGAAAATGATCCCTGAAGAAGGAATTCGACCCCTAGAGGCATGGGAAGGGGTTAGAGTGATCTATATATTGTAATTTTTGATACATTCTACAGGTTGGACTCTTGGGAAACTTTTGGCACACTATTGTACATATTTTTCATATTTTGGCTAAGGAAAGATCAGAGGTTTTGCAGCACCTGTTGGGATTCTTGTGGCTTTCAGTTCTTGATGGTGTTTTCTCTCAATTTATTGTAAGTTATTTCATGTTTAATGTATGCCATCCCTTCTTATGCTTCTGAAACTAAAATGAATGAGTAGATGAGGTTGAATCCATTGTTTACAGTGCTCTGCCTTTGAATTCGTTTAGTTTTGTATGTTTTCGCCTGTTTGAAAAGGATCCATGTTCATCTTTGCCCTTTTCAGCTCCTTGTCTTTCTGATCCATCCATATACTCGATCAAAAGCATCAAGACTACTGCCTACCTCGCCCCAACTTGAATTCTGCAAAGATCTGGCCTTATCCCCGGACCCAAAATTGTTTTTTCCCATTTCTCCAACAAAAACCCAAAAATCAAAATCAAACTTACCTATCTCTTTACTAGCCTAAAATCAGTATTCATTGTTCATTATAAGTCATCTCAGCCCCTCTGAAAACCTTTTGCCGAGATAGACCCGGAGAGAGCCCTCTCTTGTCCTCGTAGGGCTAGCTACGAGGCTGAGCGTGGTTTGATGTAGCCTTGAGTTTTACCTTATTTCAGCCTAAGGTAGGTTTGAGCGCTAACGGCTTGCTGATCTTCCAGCTGTTTGTTTCGCTGCTCAAGGTAGTTGATAATCCATTGGGCTCTTTGCAACTTGACGGACAAAGTGTCTATCTCTGCCTTCTGCTCCTGAATAGTCTCTCTCAACTTTGAGCTTGGTGAGCTCAAATCCTCATCAATGAGTATGAATCCTGTATCCTGGCCTCCTAAAGGACCCTCATCCTACATGGGCCTCTTACCTCTATCCTGTACCTATACCTGTGCTATTGGTGACGGAAGCGAGACCCCTTCCACCCCAAGTGGAGATAATACTCGCCGGGCTGCTACAAATAATCCTCTGGTGCCTCTCTGATAAGTGACATACATCGGCACACTAGTGCTCTTTGTCTCCTGACCCTCATGCTGATATGAAGGTTCCCCTGCATCATGAACAACCTCTGAAGGAACCTGAGGAGCTGTGAAGAAATCATTAGAAATGAAATCCTCCCATGAAATACCCTGCAAGCCGAGCTGATGCAAAACCACAATATTAATGAGTGCAAAGTGATAGATACTGTTGTACTGCTGCTAAGGAGTTTTCCTTTGCACGAGAGTGGTCATTCTCTCAATATTCCGGCACATGAAATAAGGGAGGTTCATCATCCTCACCCTAGTAAAATGCATCAATAACCTGATATGATAGGCATAGAGACGTGAAAACCAGCCCTCACAACTGAAATATCTGATAATAAGTTTCATCAGAGGAGCACAGGAATCCTTTAGGAACCGGAAAGGAAACACCCTGCTAAGTTGTTTCACAAAGCTAGGCCTGATATATGGCTCATAGTGTACCCTGTCAACCTGTTGTCTTTTGTTCCATTGTTCTCCAACATTTGGTATTCCGGTTACTTGAGAGATAGTTTCTGGTGTTAAAGTGAATGTCACACCGGCAAGGGTGACTTGACCATCATGTAAATGCAACACAAACAAACGGGCCAGCTCCTGATGATGATGGACCCTAGCAACCATTTTACAAAATTGATAACAAGACTGTTGTTGAAAACATGCCATGGAAAAAGGGCAGGCCTGCAACTCGGCCAATGAAGTGGGCTCCTCCCTCACATGTCTGCCACTCTTATGAGGCCTTCTAGGTGCATGTAATTCAGTGGTGGAATCACTGTCTCGGTCATAAGATGTATCGGTATTTGTCTCCATGATGTGCAAGGTCTATGCAAGGTCTATGTTGTCTTGGATGAAAATGAGAATTTTGGTGTTTTTGATTTGATTGCCAAATATGTGGTAATATGGGAGGGAATATGGAGGAATAGGGTAGTGGGAATAATGGACTTTTATCAAGTGAAATTTGGCATTTGAAATCTATGATTTGATAAGTTTAGGGAGAGCCACTTAATTTCTTGGGATAACCTTGGGTTTTGGAGAAATTTTACAATTGGGATGGGGATAATGGGAATGGAATAGGAATGAGTAACTAGGGATATAAGATAAACAGTGAAATGGGTTGTTGTGAGGATATAAACAATGAGGAGGGATTAACAATATGGGGGAAATGGGAATGGTTGACACCAAACCAATTTCAAAACCCTAAAGGAGAACTCTTTCAACAAGACAATAGGGTTTGAGTTTTTGTATTTAAATTCTCATAATCAACACCAAACACTTGTTCATGGAAATCAAGAGGTGGCTTTGACTTACTTGAACAAGGGAGACCAAGTCAACTTGAGGATTTGGAAGAAATGGCAAGAAATTTGCTTTCGAGCCCAGTGTGTCGCACAACCAACGCAATGCGCCGCACTCTGAAACTTCAACACAGTCTGCCCCCAAATTGTTTGCTTCGCCCTCCACGATTTCTCCTTGGCTTACTCCAGTCTTCTTGGCACACAAATGAAGTTTTGAACTTGAAAATATCTTATATGCCAGGGATTTGAATTTTTCATTTGAAAAAACCCACTTTGCAATGTTTTGAAATTTTGACACTTTTCAAAAACTCTGTTTTTCTTCCTTTTGGCTTTTTAACTGAATGATGAGCTTTTTGTCTGTCTTGCAGGGAATGGATGGCATGGAGCTTTGGAAAAGGTGACCAGGGTTGCCAATGGAGTGTTATTACAACTAAAAAAACTTGAAAATCACATTGCATTTATTACATAAAGATGAAATAGACTATTTTTCTTCAAAACAGAGTTTTGAAGAAAAATCATTATTAAGCATATGATAATCAAAATTTTAGCACTAAAACCTTATTTCAGGCTTCCTCATGTGCCTGCTGACCATTATTAGGCATTCTGAAGACCTGATTTATTAAACCCTAGACCTAATGAGACTAAAAACCCTAAAATGACTCTTTGCAAACTATGAGACCAAAAATGACTGTAAATGATTTTAATGAACAGAAATAGGCCAGCAGGTAAAATACATGAGGGACAAGAGCGACAAGCCACTACCGTCAGATGATCCATGCTGCTAATGGAATGCAGCTGACTGAATGAGACACCTAATAATGCAATGCAACAAGAGAAATTTTATCTCTAACATATGAATGAAGATACCGACACTAACATGTCTAAGGGGACGTCATTATTCCCGAATGCAACGTGATTCATAGTGGTGGTAATATGGCGGGATCATGGGATAGCAAGTGGCACAACCACATGGCCATCCACAGGCTTCAACGACGGGAATTTAATTTCTCTAACTGCTCCCACAGATGTTCATTTACCCTACTCAATTGTCGATGCCATCTCCGACCCTTCAAAATGAATTCACATGGTGGTCTCCCTCCCTCGCCTCTGCTATTGAGCTGCAATTTCCTCGAGTCTCATAGAGTTTGTGCCCGAATGCCTGCTGTGGCGATGTTGTAGTCTCCTCTCGTCGCATCAAATTGGTTCTTGGCCTCGCATTTCTTAGAGCCTTCTCTCGTATCAGTTCATCTTTGCGATAGTCTGACCTTGGACTCGAGTCCTCACTCCTCTAGTTTTTAATCCCTCCTTACGTTGACAACTTTGAGCAATCATTCTCATCTCGTTATCATGCTCCATCTACGCCATCACATGTGCTCCCGTCGCGGCAATGCCCGAGGCAAAGTCGCTAGATTTCCACCTTCTCCCGCTCCGATTCCTCCTTCACCCTTCTTTACCGTAGATGGATGCTCTGTACCACTCGTAGTGGGCGTGGCCGCACTTCTGGTCTACGTGAAGGTCTCGCCCTACCTCTCGAATTCTCTCCCACCACTTACCCCGACACTACCTCATCTCGGGAAACTTTATTGCCTCCCCGGCCTCCTCCTATTCCGCCGGGCCAAGACACTTGCACCATGGACGACCATGCATAACCACCACCATCACCATTTCCTTCAAAAGAGGAACCTTTCTAGTGCTGAGTGCCCTCGACCTAGAAAAATTTCTGGGTGCAGGACTTCCCGCCAAGGCACCCAAAAGTCACAGAGGTGTGGCCCCGCTCTCTCCGCCAGAAGCAACGCCTCAAGTTTAGGCGAGGAATGGTCACGGAAGATGAACAGGCAAAGCTCGAAACACCAACGTCTCCATGAAAGCCGCAAAGCCACTTATGACAAGCATGCACATGACAATCATGAATACAAGTGTCTTATTGTGGAAGAGACACCTCGCTCCCCAAATGACACCTAAGTACTTAGGTTCTTTCTAGATTCTTGTTTCTGGTTCTAAGCTTTTTGGGCCTTTTTATATGGTTTCTGGTTTTAAGGTCTGTCTGATGACTGCAAAATTTATCTTCTTTTCCATGTGCGACGCTGGTTTCCCCTTTGCAGGCAACGATAGAACAACCAAATGGATTGGTTTCCCCTTTGAGGGCAGTCCCTATTTTGTTATTTTGGAGAATTATGCCTTCGGAGGCTAGAACCACAGAGGCCCAAGCCTCCATGTATTTTATGTTACACTAATAGAATTTAGTCTTATTTAGAAAAATAGACTGGCCATAATCAAATCATCAAATAATTCATAGGGCCCCTTTTGCAAGCACTCGCTTGACAATATAAGGACCATGCCACATGGGTTCGAATTTCCCAGCTCCTAGCTTATCGTTAGCTTGATCGCATACTAAGACTAGGTCACCTTCTGAAAAAACACGAGGTGTAACACTCCGATCAAACTGAGCTTTCATTCATTTTTTATGAGCTTCGGTAGCTAATGTAGCGGTGCACCGAGTCTCATCTAATTGAGCTAAGTACAAAAATCGTTTTTCCGCTTCAAAGGTAGCTGGTAGTAACTCTATGGCTAATTGGAGTGACAGTATTTCGCATTCAATAGGTAACATAGCTTCTAAACCATAAACCACTTGAAAAGGAGTGAACCCTGTAGCAGTTTTTGCTGAGGTTCGGTATGCCCATAGTGCTGAAAAAAGCATGGTATGCCAATTCGACTCATGAATATCGATGATCCATTTAATCATGGTGCTTAAAACTTTATTAACCACTTCAACTTGACCATTAGCCTGCGGGTAATATGAAGTACAGTTATCATGGCGCAGGCCGAGTTGATCGGAAATTTTGGTCATCATTATGTTTCGAAAATGACTACCATGGTCAGTGATAATAGCTTGGGGTACACCGAAACGAGCAATCACATGATTGAATATGAATGTAGCTACTGTTTTTCCATCTGCCACAAATATAGGCATCGCCTCAGCCCATTTGGTAAAGTAATCTACACCGAGAATAATATACCCATGCCCCCCGGCCGAGTGAGGTTTACATGTAATGAAATCAATGCCCCATTTTTCAAAAGGACTAACAACAATTATGGGGTGAAGAGGAGCTCATGGTGCACGCATCTTTCGATCAAATATTTGGTAGGTGTGGAATTTTCGGACCACGAGAATGAAATATTTGAATAATGACGACCAAAAATAGCCCATAGCGTAATATATTTTGGGTTGTGGCATGCACCTAGACATATGAACACCACATGCTCTAGAGTGGTAGTCATTTAAAAACTCTTTCAACCTCTTCATGATTTAGACATCATCAAAAAACAGAGTCCTCACCACGACGATAAAGTGTATCTCCAACAATATTGTATTGTTGAGATTGGTAACGATTTTTATTTGATTTTAACATGAGAGTTCAAGTTCGAAAATTTTGGGTTTGAAGATAAATTGATGATATCTCCATACCATGGATCTATGATACCGATAAGAAACAAAGATTCATGAGCAATCAGATGCTCTACCACGAGTTTCTGCCTCAGTATTTGGGAAGTCACACATAAGTTCTTGTGAACACCGGTGATTTCTTTGATTTAGAATTTTCAAATTCTAAATCAAACTCTTGCAGGATAACAATCCATTTAGAGTATTTTCCCCTAGCAGTTTATTTAGTGAAAATGTACATCATGGGGTTAAACAATCGAATATCACTGTTGTTTTTTCATATGATATGTAATGATCAAATATTTGGACAAAGCTTGAACTCGCTTTGCTCAATGCCAATTTCTCCACATGTGAGTATTTCATTTTCGTTGGACTCAGAGTTACGACTAAGATAGTAAATCACATGTTCGTTGTGAAATTCATCTTCTTGAACTATAACCATTCGATGGTGGAATTAGAGAGTTTGCTGCAGTATAAAAAGTAGTCTTTGGTTGTAATTGGGTGGATGCGATAATGGTGCATGGGTTAATGCGTGTTTTAGAGCATCAAAAGATTGATCAACAATCTCATCCCAAATGAAATGAATATTTCTGTTTCGACATGATGGTAAAACCTTTAGTTAACTCAACATAGTTGGGATAAATCTATGCAGAAAATTTTGCTTTCCCTTGCAAACTTTGGAGTTGGTGAGTGTGGAAAGGAGGAGGTAAATTTGATAATAGCCTCAACCTTCAGGATCGACACGAATGCCTCTCTTCGAAACAACAAATCCCAATAATCATCCAAATCTGTACACAAAAAACACATTTGTGAGGATCAGAGACGAATCTTATAATGCCTACATCTCATAAATATTGCTCATAAATGAGTAGAGATGATCTTCTGTGTAATGAGTGAGCAGGTAAATCATCGAGATAAGGTTGCACTAATGTGTTTAATGTCATGAAAAGACATAAGACATTTCCCTTTGGAGTTTGCGCCAACATTCTTTAATCCGAAAGGTAATTTGCAGTAAGCAAAAGTTCCCCAAGGACAAATGAATGTTGTCTTTCATTGATCAGCAGGGAGTACGTTTATTTGATTATATGTGGAAAATCCATCCATAAATGAAAACATTTCACTTCTGGCATAATCATCAATGATCTGATCAATATAGGGGGTTGGATAATTGTCTTTTGGACAAGCTTTGTTAATATCCCTATAATCGATACATACTCTTTTTGTCCCTTGTTTTTGTTAATCGAGAACAATATTAGATACCCAATCATAAAGGGACCAAATAAAATAAATATTTCTCGAAGTAATTTTTCAACTTCACTTTTAATAGCACCAAATTTTCATGGATTTATCTCGACGTAATCGTGACAAGTTTAGCATCTTGCATATTTTATGTAATGACGGTATCATCTAGATCAGTTCCTGGCCTTTCTTCATATGGACCGGAGCAAATATCGTCACAAAATTCTTGAAATAGGGTCTTTATATGTATTGATTTCATCCATTGTATATAGAGCTCCTATATGAATGTTTTTCAACAACTCTCGGTTTCAACGATCATGTCAATAGGAACCGTCATAGAAATATTTCGTCAAGTTCATCTCGAAAATACGAATTTGTAATCGATAGAGGATTCTATGGTTCTTTTGACATAGTCAATAGTAAAAAATTGATGAAAAATCGAGTTTCAAGCTAGATCAAGGTCAGGTAAAACGAATATCTATGATGTAGATTCTTCCCCATGGTAATTCATCTCCATAGACAAAAAATTAGCGAATATGTTCATCAAGTATAGAATACTTGTTGAAAAGGATTCAAGAATTGATGTCAGGGTCGTAGCTTGAAGGTGAAAGCGATTCTTCATTGATGCACATTCACCTGGATCAGATCAGGTTGCAAAAAGTATCGAGAAAAATGACTGCCTCTCGCTTGATATGCTATCTCAAAAGGACTCAAAGGCATCTCGCCATAGAAAGAATCCATTTCGATTCTAAAGGCACTATCCAAGGATCATCAAATGGAATAGTGCTTGATGTGAACTCATATTGATATTAGCGATAGTATGTGGTACATTGGGTAGGAGGCATAGAAAAAATTCCCCATTAAAGTCAGTAGTCTTTAATTAAAACCTACCCCAACATCTTCATAAGGGATAGTCAATTTTCCAATATGCTAGATACTATCGTAGAAGTTGGGTCGACGAACAAATTGAAAGTCAACAATTTTAACGATCTTTCCTTTATGAGGAAACATGATTAACCGAAAGAATTCATGATACGACAACAATCATAGCACAAGACCAACTTCGAATTCTCAAGAAGGTTGTAATCCAGAGGGGCATCAACAACTTCCACATCTAGATTAATGTTTTTCCTTCAATTTAGGTAGATCCCGAAAATTCTGACGGGGATGGAATCCTTCATAAAAGCTTTGAGGATAGTCTGGAGATCGGTTAAGTGTCGCAGAACTACAAGTGGATTTTAAACAATTTAATGACATGATACAAGTAGACGCCCCTTCATCAATCATGCGTACGAAAGCAACATCTATATTTTTGACTAACACCGGAATCCGGGAAACCATTTGATGGGAGTCTTGGTGTAAAATTTTCTTAAATCAAGACCATTAGGTTCGAATCCTAAAGATATATGGCTCCAATAGTCGACAACATTAATTTCTAGGTCAGATACACATATTGCAAAGACTGAAGGGGCCGGAAGCATTGTTGAAGGGAAATTGCCAAATATTCAACAATATTGTAGTTTTGAGCAGCTCTTGCATGTGGATTAAAAGTTGATTTCCGAAGTACACTAGAAAGTGGTTTAATTACTAAGTCAAGATTTGAGCTGATATGAAGCAGACGAAAACCTGAGAAATACCTATAGTGTTGAATTAGAATTTTCTACTTTACTAGTAATGAGATTTTTACTACCATACCGCGATCAAAGGTCGCAACCAGAGAATTGAGACATCATCAAACATTCAAGGATGTGTTCGAAGAAGATTCAATCATTTTTCTATCTTGAACTAGAAAAAGGATCCTTCAGACAACGCAAGTGGAACCCTTAACAAATTTAGATACCTCGACCTATGCGGCACTCTTTAGTAAAGTGATCCTCATCATGTAGATAAGACAATGATAACGAGGTTTTCGTTTATCGTCCGTTGGTTCAGTTTTTCATTTTCTGGAGATGATAGTTTGTTCTTATTCTTAATTTCTTCTTCTTACTACTGCTGGGCTTGGTTGTATATGAATCTATAGCATGGATATCGGCAAAAAGTTTCAAGGGAAGAATCTCCTTTCGGTGAATCGGGTAAATTTATAATAGAGAAGTAACCTTGAAGGTTTTTTCTTTTCTTTAGTAGCAGAATAAAACCAATTACACCATCGCCGGCATGAGACCTCACATGAGTCATAAGATTCGACCGGGCATGGTAAATCTAGGATTTTCTCATACGAGTACCTAATTGTTTATATACAAGGTCAAGATACTGCTTGAGCAATGACTTGTTCTTCTCACAGAATAACTCTCCTTTTAGCCACATCTTCAAGAATTTTTGGGTGCAACGATTTAATAAACCATTCGTCAAAATTTTATCCAGAATAAAGACTTCTTCACTAAACGCCTTCTACATCTCCATTCATGTATGTGATCGTATATGTACGTAGATGTAGATTGTTTTAATGAAGTCAACAATTCTATGATTGTTGTATCTCGATCGGCAACTGAAAATGGGTTAAAAAAAAGGTTGCTAATGCATTGAAATTGCTAAATGAGCCTCGTGGTAGTTCAATGTACCATTTGCGCCTAAACCCTATGAGAGTTCTCTCGAAAAAGTCGAATCGAATCGAATCGTCGATCGCTGAATTGATGCACAATTCGCAGGTGGTAAGTCATGACATGATTAGATGGATCATCTCCTAATTTACCTTAAAACTTCGGGATATCACCGGGTAGCTTATTCGGCATCGACCAATACGTATGATAATAGATGGGATCTTTTCGTTAGTGTGACAAATCGTAGTAAATCCAAAAGTTGCTATGAACAACAATTGATGGTTAGGGTCCTATTGATTAAATTGATAACCTTGTGAGATCAAACCAATAGTGTGAGGAGGATATCTTATATTAGCCTGAATTTCCCCGTGATCGAAATCATAATGCCTGATAACTAGGATTCCTGGACCATACCGGGGTTGTTGAGGTGTTTCCGATAAGTGTACCCAGGATATGGCCGATACCGATATGCTGATTTTGTGCAACAGTCCATATTGATATTGCCCTTGCATGTGTATGATAAGTAAACTAAGGTTGACTTGTTATAACAATACTTGTACTAGGTTTTCCTACAGAATCCGACGTATGTCCGAATTGTAGGTCCAGATTGCGTAACATAAACTTGAGGAATTTGTACCGATACTTCGAGGGGAAGTAGAAATCGTGAGCCGTAGATACTCCAGGAATAGGTGTGGTATCTTGAACAAAGTTATTGTGATGCTGCATTGTGTTGGATTTCTAGGTAATTGACTAGGCTACCGAAGAGACCAAGTGTAGATACTTGAATTGTAGGCCGGACAAGTTGTTGGGTTGGACCGTAACCTATTGGTTGTCCAGGTTGATAATAGGGTATTTTCACATTAGGTTGTTTATTCGTTGAACTTGGGATGGATCCCACACCATAATTAATCCATATATTGACTCATCAAGGTCATGGGGTGCATAAGAAGTACCATAACCAGGTTGAACATATGGTTGATAATTAGCTAGATAACTACACCTCCTTGTAACAATTGTTGTTCCTGATAGAATTGTTGTCCTAAAGATACTGAAACCCCGAGAGTTGGGTACTCGACCTTGAGGTTGATATTGACCTTGAGGTTAATATTGACCTGAGGTGCGGTACCGACTCAGGTATTACTATCTCCGGGGTTGATATTGACCCTAAGGTATGTACTATCCTTGGGGTTGAGATTAACCCCGAGGTATGTACTCACCCTTGAGGTTGCCCCCGAGGTGGTAAATATTGTCCTTGAGGTTGCCCCCTCAAAGCAGAATTGACTACCTTGAAGCTGAGGTTCAAATTGTTTCGTACATCATATAAATCTGTTATGAGTTCAATGTGTCATTATTTGATTCATTTGGACCAGATTATGGTTGATGTTTGTGGGAAGAAGGAGTTTCCCCTAAGAAAGTACCATATAGTGACTAGTATCCTACATGAACAGACGGCCACTCATACAAATATGTTTCTAGAGATTGAGAAAACATGGATGACTCACTGCATGATTAATGTGAGGTCATAACTCCTTGGTGTAGGGTAAAAAGGAATTCAGTGGTGGCGAATAATCTAGACCTACATTTTGTAGAAAGTCCGTCAATAAAGAATACCAAGCGTCCGTTCTAAAAGGACCGTAAAAAATCGATTCACGTTCTCTAAGATTTAAAGTTTCTTTTTGAGTTTTAGGAAGAATAACTTCTTCTTCTAGATCAATAACTTCTTCAACACTAATGAGACTCGAAGGAAGATTGTCGATAATACGATACTTCACTTCGAGGTGAATCAGATGACCAGAGGTTGGAGTAACGGTAACCCCGAAGTAGGTTCAGACGTAGCAGTTCAGCTTTTCTGCTCGAAATTTTAGGTTTTTCAGCTGATAGCTCACTTATTGGGTAAGCAAATTAGTTAATTCGAAAATTGAAATTTTCTCAGGAGTATGTTATGCTATTTGCGGTTGGATCTACTTCAAAATCAAGATGAATGATTATGGATGATTCTCCTTGTTCTCTTGATCTAGATCTCTTGGTAAAAAATTTTTATCATAGATTTAAGTCTTTCTAATTGGCTTGGTGTACTCGTGGGGTTTCTCGAGTCCTACGCGATTGTCTTGGTAATTCACCCATGATTAAAACTTTTAACACATGCAAACAAATAAAATTTCAATCAAATGATCTTAAGGTCGCTAAAGAAACAATCAAATTAATCAACACGCCTATAAAATATAAGATATCAAAATGTTATTCATCAGTATTTTTCACTTGTTGGTGATGACTAGTTGTTACAGCCTAAGTTTTCTAGCAAACTCGATCTAAAAAATTGTCAAATTTTCCAACCTGGAAAACACCCATAAAAAATTTTCCCCGCTACCTTTTCAATCAGCCCATGATGAGATAAAACCTCATTTTCAAGCCCCATCTAGCCTTAGCCATACTAGCTTGTCCATCACTTCCAAAGAAAACAATCCAAATCCGTCCAAGAAGTCTCCCCTAAGTTAGGTAGTGGCACTTTGTGGCATTTCTCCCTCGCAAACGATCCTAAAGCCAAAGAACCTCTATCTCGCTATCACTACCCTAAAAGACCTTCCTATTCCGCAAATGAAGTTTGGGTACACCCTTCACTCATGCCACTAACAAGCCTTGAAGTCTCAAGAATGGCTATGCCATAGTTCAAACTAATATTAGGTAGTTTTACGTTGTTTCCAATGGATCTTTCAAGAGCATAAGTGTACGGCAGATATTCCGGTAATACGTATTTAACTCAACAAGAGAAGACAACTTCTTCTCATGTGGTTTTGAGCCTGGGATGCATTTACAAAGGAAGAAATTTGTTTCATTAAGCTCCCGCAATCATTACCAAAGGCTAGTAAATTATAAATGACAAGAAATGCTTTGCGTATACTAGCCAAATTGCTTGTGATATCTAAAGAGGCGCAAAGGTATTCCTGAAAGAAAAATTACATCTCTCGCAGAAATGCCTATCATGAATTATTATCAATTTTCCATCTTCATTTGCTTTAAGATGAATAGGCGTTGAAAGGAAAGATAACACCGTTTAAAAAGCCGATGAAATGGCATCACTAAGAAAAACCTCCTCCATACACGAGCAAAAGGCTCAAGACTCAGGAAACCTCCTTCTGTTTTACAAGCAGAGGGTTTGGCATCGTATGTGCCTCCTTCATCTATAAGCAGAGGGCCAGGGATAGAGATTGATTTTAGGGTTTTCACCGACCGAAAGGCAAATTTTGAGAGTAGTGGGAGAAAATTAAAGGCTTATGGATAGAGAAATGGTAAGAAAACAAAGAGAGAAAGCATGGCACAGACCATCAAAGAGGCCGACTTCTTATCTCCTATCGTAGATTTCTTTCAAAAGCTTTTGGAGCCAAAATGAACAAACTCGCTCGAGGTATGTAATTTCCTTAAGGCTTTCCAAAGATCCCTCTCCTTGATAAACAGGCATGACATCTAGTCACCGTTCCTTTAAAAACAGAGTTGAAAGTAGTTGAAATTAGTTGGGTTTAATAGAGGCCCAAGAGTGATGTTGATATTCAGAAGGTTTTTTCTCTTCCCGTTCATGAAGATCTTTTTCAAAACTTATCAAAAGTGACAAAGTGGAGGTAACCTAAGCTCTCAAAGGGAATTTGCAAATAAAACAACACAGACAAAATGAGGTGTGAAAAAAGGATATGACAAGTGCTTTAAAATCATGAACAACACCGAAAAATAGATAAAACATGCCACTATCACAGCTTAAAAGCCCTTTTATGGATATGTGAAGTCCTAAGGGTCTTTAGAGGCCTTTTCCCCTTGATTAATAGGTATGGGTAAGATCTCGGAGTGTACAAATGAAGTTCTTCACCCACAACCAAAAGAAAGGCTCAAAGCAAAGACTCCGCGCTCAATCGTCACAAAAGAGGGCATGATCACCTTCAAACATCGTGAGCGTAAAACTATCAAATTAAGTTTTAAAAAGATGAGTTATCTTCTTGCAAGAATGGAAAAAGTATGCTTCACAAATCATTGGTATGTTTTTCGAGCAGAGTTTTCCTTTAAGAAGGTCATTAAAAAGGTCGCTAGCAGTAGAGATTCCTTTTTAATGAAGAACAAGAAAAGGCAAAAGAGGAGGAGATTTGCAATTCCCGAACAAGGCCTTTTTACTTAAACAAAAATCATCACTATGTTACCTTTTCAAAAGTCAAACTCAGCATCTAATCAAAGGATTAGTGCAAAAAGAGTCTTTATAGGTTTTAAATGATGAAATCACAAGGCAAGTGCTTCATGTTTTGTTTGGGGTCCGAAGCCTTTTCAAAGGTTTTCAAAAACCCTCACCAAGAAAATATCAAAGGACATTGACTTTTTCACCTTTCCGTAAGGAGTTAGAGACCATTGCAAGGCCTATTGGCAATTCAAAAACACGAGAAACACATCCCTCTCGGCTGCTCTCCTCTCGACCGAAATGAGAAATTCAAGAGAAAAATTGCAGATTTTAAGTTTTAAGACCGCACGACGCGCCTCTCGGGGAAGAGCGCGCGCGTGCGTTCATTTATAAAGGCATTACACTACCGTGCGGTGCACCCGTAGGCACTACCACAACCGCCCGATCACCCCACCCAACCTCACACAAAGACGGCGCCCCTCCCATCTAAAAGTACGATGCCTCTTTTCCACCTTCAAAGAAGCCCCGAAAGCCGCCAAATGATCAAGGAAAGCCCGTGAAAGTTTGCAAGGTATTCTTCATTTGCTCCTTGCTAGTTTTTTGAAAATCCGAAGGGGGTGACAGTGATTTTCTCCAAGGGAGAAACAATGATAAGGAGGGTTGGGTGTTTGATAAAAATCCAAGGTTGTTATTGCTATGATTGCCCAAGGTTAATCTAGTGAAAGTGGTGTGTTCATATTAGTTTCAAAAGGCCTAAAAAGCTACCTCAAAATGTTGATAAACCATAACACTACCAAGTAAGTCAAAGAAAGCACAATGTTAGAGGTTTTTTAAAATTGTTGAAGGTGTCCTAACCGTGATAGGACAAAACTAACCTTCACAAAGAAAGTATAAGGAAAACAATGTTATAAGGTGGAGGCAAAGTGTTTGAAAGGAAACACAGTTGTCGAAAGGTGAGACCGTGAGCCTATTTGAAACAAGTAGTTTTAGTCCGAATGCCTTGTCACTTCAAAAAATATCTCCTTTGAATACAAACAGTTGAAATCATGGCCGGGCCTCTTTGTCCCATAAAACAAAAATGTGGTGAGAGATTCTTTAAAGTCATTGGAGGGTGTTTTTTATCTACTCCGGGCATAAGAAACAAGTAATCCAAGGTAAAACAAAGAGCCTAATTTTAACAACAATGATCATGTATGAATGCTTTGTCACTTCAAAAAGGACCTCTTCCGTAGGGTAAAAAGCAAAACTAGTGCTGCCTCCTTTGTTCCATGAAACAAAGTGTGTTATCAAAAAGATTTTAAATCAATTTGAAAGTGTTCTTGTCTACCCGTGCATGTGAAACAATGAAATACAAGAGGAGTGTTTTTATCGAGGTGTTTTGTTTTTTATAAGGTTGTCTTTCTTATACCAAAACACAAAGGATCCTTGTAACCTTACCCAAACACAAGTAACAATTTGACTATGTGCTTGTTATTTTGAAAAACTATTTGTTGTTTGGCACAAAAGAGACAAATAAGTGATTTAGTGTTTATTTAAGGTTGGTGTTGGGAGAATATTTCACAAAGCATTTGAAGCATTTTTCGGGTCAAACAATGACTAATAGGTAGGACAGAGGGAAGCAGAAAAAAAATTTCCAAAGGCCATTTGAGACAAACCTTGGTGTTGCAGAGAGCACTAAAACAAGATGCCTCCCTGCAGTAAGACAAGAGTGGCCCGCACAAGAGATTTGAGCCTCGTTTCCACCGAAGAAGTGAATGCCCACCCATCAGCCTTGTTCAATTTCCATGAGGTTGGGTGTCTAGATTTTTTCCTAAGAGTGCAAGAGGTGAAGAGCTTTTCCCTTTAACACACCTTTGTGCTTTGAGGTTTCAAGAGAAGCATTTTCAACGGCAGCTCAGATTTCAAATTCTCTCCAAGGTCCATCTCCAAGGCCACTAAAATCCCTTATGTCTAGGAGAAGTGGCTGAAACAAAGCCACCCGGACCTCGAAGAATACAAGCCCTCTTTCTCAAGCCCGAGCACAGAGATTCATGTCCATCCATTTTCCCCTTCTCATATCTTTTGACTAGCTATGCCCCCCTCATGAAGATCATCATGAAATACTTCACTTGTGAGGGAAGATTCTCCCAATTCTATGCCTATCATATTCGATTGCTCATGCATTTCATGTGGCCAAATTGCTAAATCTCCCTTTCTTCCTACATAGAAGCATTGAGAAATGGCTTCCAATCGCTCGAAAAAGCCTCCTTCACGTTAGAACAAATACCGCTCTCTCTCTTCCATCACTCCTCATCAAAGTCATCATTCTTCATCAGCTTTGAGAAGAGGGAGGTCTTGGGATACTTTCATCACTCCATCCGTGATTTCTTCCACCGTCCCTCCAAGCTCATACACTCTTCACCTTCTACTCACCATCTCGCCTCTTTCTAAGAACCTAATTCCCAAGAAGCTCAAATTTACCATAGAACAAACAAAATAGCATGATGAGGGAGAAGAGCATGAGCAAGAAGAGGAAATCGATGATGAGAAGCAAGATGATGAAACAGGCACAAGGGCATGATGAGGAAGATGATGATGAGCAGCGCATCACATTGAGGCAAGTAATTGAAGACGGGGAAGAAGGGCATGATGAAAAGGAACAAAGTGAAGGTAAGCAATTTCATGAAATGATGAACAGAGGTGCAGCCACAACATGATGAACAACAAATTTCATGATGATGAAATCGCAGGTAGCTGTAGGATGAGGAACAAGAAATTTCATAAAAAGGAACAACAAAATTTCATGAAGAAGAAGGGCAACATGATAAACAAGTACAACACCGTTGAAGAGGACAGCCCTCAAAAGGAAATGCAAAAAAGACAACCCAAGGCATCCATGAAGAAATCTAAGACAGTTGGCAAAAATGAGGACAAAGTGACAAGGGTAAAGAGCCCATGGAGCATGTGCCAGTCACTTCTCCTAGGCAAGGAGCCATGCTCTCTTCTCCAAAAAGTAGCCAAGCCCTGCATCAAGGAAAAGGGTTCCTAGAGTTTTAACTCCAAATGTGACTAGGGCCCTCCGAAGCAAGGGAAATTGCCCAAGAAGCCCATGGTCGAATTTCCCAAGAGGAAGAAGACTAAAAAGAGCCACCCAAAGCAAAGGGAAGGACAAGGAAGAAAGCAAACTACTATGAACAGAAAGAGAATCCGACATCATCCAAATCCAAAGTGATGATAGTGATAATGAAACCCGATCCTAGAAAATCTCTTGATCCATAGAGAAACCAAATTGATGCTTTCGAGAACCGATCTTGATAGGGATAGGAACTTCAATCACTTTTTGCAAGTTCAAAACGCGTATGAGTGCTTCATATGGTTGTATATGAGACACGTGGCCATCAAATACAAAAGAGGCTTCAAAGCACAAGTGAGATTGGAAGAACTCATGGGTGAGTTTGATGAAAGCGAAGGTGAAGATCAAATTTTTGTGCGAAAGAGGCCAAGAACCATGGGGCTCAAAAAGGCCTTTGAGAAACAAAAAGAAGAAGAAGACGCCCTCCAATCCACCCCTCTCACTACAGGTTGTTCGATCAAGAGATAGAGAATAATCAGCTATGGCTTGAGAGAGTTAATGATCACTTGGAGAAGAAATTGGAGAAGGCAAATAGAGACTTGGACCTTCAATCCAGCGAGGATGACTCGGGCATTATAAAAAGATCAATCAGTTTCTTGCCCATGGAAATTGAAGGCCGCTTTTTAGGAAAAACTCAAGAGGCTAAAGGGAAGCGCCCGACACCAAAATTGAGGAAAGACACTTAAGTTCCAAATTTTGGCCTCAACTTCACAACATGTTTCGAAAACCCTTGAGGGTCATGCTCGCCAAGTTTGGGCGAAATTCGACTTGTTTTGGTTTTTTTTGTCATTTTTGGGTTTTTGTCCAAAACTCATGGGCATCTCCATTTCAGTTTAGGGCATCATCAAAAAGATGAAAATGGTATCATTGGATGCCATAATTTTAGGGGCACATACTCTCGCTGATTTTTAGATCAATTGAAGATCATTTGCTCCCCAAAATGGCGACACTCGCTTTTTCTAAACTTTGCCCCGTTTACGTCAAGGCTTATTTTTTTGGGTTTTTACACAAAAAGCTCTATTTTGAAGAACTTCTAGTGGTCACCATTGAGATCAAACTAAACATTTTCAGAAATTAGACACTCGAACTTTCCAACGAGCCATCATGAGCCTCGTTTCGAGCATCGGAAGCCTAAAAGTTGTCCCGCAAGTCGTGGACCTTTTGCCGATTGTATTGTATAAAAAATGCACTTTTCAAAAGTGACTTTTCCTCATGTGTTTAGCTATTTTTGTACATGGTTAGTTAGGAAAAAACAATATTTTCCTTTTATAGCATTTTTGAGATATTTTATTGGATATTTTTGTGCCTTGGGCTTCGCAAAGCCTCAAGGACAAAACAAGATATTTTGGATAGGCCAATGAGATTGCAAGTTGAACTAAGAGGTTTTCCTTCACTTTGGCCTATATATTACAAGGGCTTTCATTGTAAACAAGGCTTCTAACTTGATGAATAGAAGCAATATATGTCATGTAAGCTTTGGGAAGAAATACTTGTCTTCATACTTTTGGATAGTTTCTTGGATGTTCTTTGGATGATGAAAGAGGATTGTTGTTGGATTCCATGACTTGGTAGAATGGTATGTCTGTCTCTCTCTATTTTGTTTCTTAGTTTTCATTCATAAATCCATGTTCTTGCTTGCTATAAGACAAGAGAGAACAAATTTGAGACATGCCCTTGGAGGCACCTCAAATTTCCCCGTTTCTTCATAGCTTCCATATGTTTTCTTCTATTCTTAGTCACATTAAAGAATTCTTGATTGCTCTTTAATAACTTAAGAATATTGTTTGCTTATTTCATTCATGGTTTTATGCATGCTAAGTATGATCTACTCGTATGCCCTCGCTTACTCATGGCTAGCCATAGCTCCACCTATGAAACTTCTCTTTTGATTGATTAGATTGTTATTTCATGAACCAAGGAGGTCTTGTATTGATCTCTTTGGCTTCGCCTAAAACTATGCAATCTTGTTTTCGAAGTGCCCAATAGCTTGAAGTACTATGTTTAGGTGTTCCTAAGATAGTGATTTGAGTTGTTTGTCTTAAATGTATTTCCCCAAATTTCGATAGCCATTTCCCAAAGTTATAGAGTCATATATCTCTATGCATGGTTTGAATGTTTATTTTCATGCGTTGATCAGCTTATAGTTACATTTCTCATGATTAATGGTTTTCCCTACCATGTTTATGTCAATCAAGTTAAACTATTTATGCTTGAAATCCTTTGTTATTCAAGCAAATTTAATGTCCATCTCACTCCATTTTGCCCAAAGATCCATTCTACCTCGAATCAAATCGGCCCTTCAACAACCTTGTGTCACCATCCGAAAGCTTTCTTGACCTTTTTTGACCCCATAGCCCATTGATCCGACATCTTTTTACCTATCTTATCTTGACCTTCATCCTCACAACCTAAAAACCAAAACCTACTTCATAACTATCTAAAATCATAACACAATAAGCAAACACAATGATATCCCTTACAAAAAATAGAGAGAGCAATCTTCCGAGTCCAGAAGGCTAGTTCCTTGGCCCAAATACCGGTTTGATGTTACATCACACGATGGCCAATCACCCAAATCACGGACCCTAAAATAATGGCGACTACCTATGGGACTTTGAGTCAAAACATCCTTGGTATCCCTTAGGATCTCTCAAAATCTCTACCAAAATTAGAAAACTTAGGTTTTGTCCGAAGAGTAGAAACAAGCTCCTTCACCATCTTAGCAAAAATGTTGATTCAGCTTATAGGAAAATTTTCCAAACCTCGGGCTACATATAGGAAACTTAGAAAACTCAAAAATATCTTCTAGATTGGCTTTTCCTAGTTACCGGTGGTGGACCATAACCACATCTTTACAAAAAACAACCAAGTTCCACTTGAAGGGTTCCACTAGCCTCCAAGAGGCCTAAAAACTCCATAAAAGAAACCAAAAAATTTCATAAACCATACCTTTCTATTAACTCATCCTTTTCAAAACTTAAAACTTATGGTGCAAAATCTCGTAATCAAGGACAAACTAAGTATAACTTAGAGATTCGAAGACTTCACCTAAACATAAGAGATAAACGTAAGTAGCCTTGCAAAAAAGAACCAAGAGCTTGTCCATACAAACTCCTAGCAAACTGTTGAAACCAAGTGAATCACTCTCATAAGTTTTTCATCTCAAAGTTTTCTATAAAACTTTTTCCCCGAAAGCATCTTTTGATAGTGTTGGTGGTGGACCATATTTCTCATAGAAATCAATCGGGGCGACCCACTCAGTCCATCTTTTTCGACCATCCTTCACATTAGTAAAACCCTAGAGAGGCCATCCATCCGAAACAATCACAAATACCATCCTCTCTAAACTTCAGACTCAAAATCCGCTTCACGAAGAATCAATTCGTATCTCATCCAGACTCCAAATCTATCATAGTAGATGACCCGTGAGAAGATTCGTGGCAAGCTTCCGAAACCGGAATGTTAGCTACCGATAGGTCCTTCCGCAGTGCTGCATCCGTACCCGAACATCTCATAGCCTCAGATTCCCCATTTGACTTAAAATCATCAAAAACCCTTTTTAGAAGCAAGTCACAAAGTAAGATAAATTTTGACGACCCGAGCCCCTAGATCCTACTACACCTCCCAACTTGCAACTCTTCTTGATCACTTTGGCCTCCTACCATCCCGCATCTTCTCAAAATCGCATCACTAGTCCAAGTACATATGCCACACCCACCCAAACCACTACTCGTTCAAACCACCTCGCCCTCATCCCACAAGCCCTCATTTTGTACATCATCCATTAGGCTCCCATCATGGTACTCGGTACGCACCTCGGTGTTGCCACAACCCTTGGCTCCCTTACAAAATGACTATCAATCCAGTACCCTACCACTCGACTTGAGACTACCACACCAACAACATGTAGATAGGATTAGTATGCCTTTGAATACATGGAAATAGAAGACGAGACCATCGTAATGAGGATGTTCGCCCAAAGCCCGGGCGAGAACCCAAAAAATGGTTTAAGAGCTTAACTCCAAACAACATCCACACCCTAGAACTCTACCAAACCTTCATAAACAAGTGGGAAATCCGAAAGAACCCCATTCAAATCCCGTCGCAGTATAACAATCTAAAACGGGAAAATGGGGAAAGTGTCCGTGGTTATTGCACTAGGGTTTAACAAGGTGTATATAACGCCCTCACACCTCTCTCTTCAAACCTCCAATTTTGGCTCACCTTGAAAATTTCCCGAAGGCTTTGACCCAAACATGACTTATCAACTAAGAGACAAGGACCCCCTACCTTAGAGGAAATGCAAAAAGAAGCCATAAGTGCAGAAGCCAACTTAGCAAGTAAAAAGCTAGGACTAGATCGTAAAAGGAAAGTCACATACCTAGAGGTTCCACTTCAAACTCCCTTCCTTAGATCCCGTAATATTATCTAGTTAGGTCCATGGCCAAAATGGGAAAAGATAAGTGAAAAAGGACCCCTCTTAGGGACAACCAAATAAAAACCTCCAAAGAGAAACCGAACCAAAATTTTAGGAGGGAATAGCCTCAAAAACAAACCAAGGGAAAATGACCAACAAATTAGGCCACCCTTTAATGAAAATTATGTGGAAGAAGATGATGGGATACATAACCCATTGATGAAATCAGCATCAGAACCTCATAGGGTCTCTGACAATGAGTGAGGTTTACCTCATAGAAGAAGAACAAGCATTCTTCTCTCCAAATCAGATGAAAACCAAACTTATGAAGATCCCGAGGATCCCGCCATAGATTTTCGAATGCCATAGTAGAAGCTCACAGCAAGATGACCCTAGAAGTAGAAAAACCAAGACAACTCCAAGAAAGTAGCTCAGACACGTTAGAACCCCGATACCATCCTTTAAAAAAAGCAAAGTGGACAAAATAAATAAAATCATGGTCAAGAAAACTCAACGAAACAAAGATAAGTTGCATTCAAACAAGTCTTGACTCAGATGTTCTAGTACTTCCACAAAGATTCCCAAGATGGTTGTGTCAAACAAAAAATCCCAAAAGAAAGTCAAAAAACTCGAACATAGAGAAATTCATGGCTTCGAAAAGCCGAAGCAAACATGTCTAAACTACAAGCACCTTTCAGCTTTGAGGGGAGAAATCGCCAAAATAAAGATTACCATGCCTCTCAATCGAACTTATCACCCAAGGCTCTTATAAATCCCAAGTGTTAAAGGTCCCGAATATAGGAAATTATGCGAACACCCGTAATCTAGCCGATGACACTCGAAGTGTTGTTTGGTCCAAAAATAGAGAAATTCCAAGAAGGAACCACTTTCCCTTTACATCACCGAATATCCATGACCAAATCCTTCACAATGCCATGCTAAACTCCTGTGAGCTCCTCGCATACATTAGGGGAATTTTGAGGTCTAAAATGGGCCTCCTAAGAAAAATGTACAACAAAAATAAACTTTATAACAACCAATAGGATTCAAGATGATGTCAACCATGGGGGATGATTTACCATAGGGTAAAAATATTAAAAAATAATAAAATAATAAAACTAGTTTTTCAACTAGTATTTTCAACTATCTCCCAAATAAATTTCATGGGAGGCACCGTTGGATGCGAAACTTAATTCCCATCCTCAAGGAGAGCCTCATGTTGCACAATTTTTGCATTTAATTTTCCTACATGAAAATCAAATACATAAAAAAACGTGATTACAATCACGTTTTTATGTATTTCATTTTTCGTGTAGTAGAACCCATCTAAAGTATGCAACATGGGTACTCCTTGGATGAGGAATTAAATTTTGCATCCAACGAGTACTCCCACTCGAAATTTGAGTAAAAACTTTGGGATAAATTGAAAATATGAGTTCAAAAAGTGTTTTTTCTATTTTTCCTCTTAAATCGTACGATGTCAAATCTATTTTTTGATTTTTTCCACTATTATTTTATAATTTCCTTATGAGTGTTTAAGGATTTAACACTCTGAAACTGGTTAGGATTCAACCTCCACGAGCGAGCGTACTACTTGAGACTCACACGATCATGCACATTCATAAAAAACTAAATAGAAAGCGAATAGAATTTTGAGTAGTCCTAAATTTGAAATGATTTCACGTGGAGTTCAAACTCCTGCTAAATGTTTTCCTCATGTCGCTAAGTGAAAAGCTTGACTGAAAAGAATAAGGTTATACATTGCTACTATCTATGTGTTAATGGAATTCATATAAAACATTAAATAATCATAATGAATACTTGTATAACAAATATTCTCATACATAAACATACTAACACGTTGTTGGGAACGACATGGTGCGCATACATGTGTAAATAGTACGTACAAAAATAAGTGGAGAATCACTGGTGTTGGGAAGCCTTGAGACGGCTAATCCCGGAACAAAATGTCGACTTGCCTCGCTAAGACTCTTCCAAAAGTGGTGCATACGAGATAACATATAAAGAGATGTATATCTCAAGGAAACAAGGTTTCACAGGTAGACGGAAAGTGCGAGAGGCACGGGGAATGGAACTTGGATAGGGAATACCAACGAGAGTATAATATAAATAATTCTCTCTCTCTCCCTTAGGCCATGCATATGGTCTTTTTATAGTCCCTCCCAGTAGTTTTAGGCGATTTAGAGCTTGGGTTGTGCCAGGCAGGAGTGGTTGAACTACTTGAGTAACCATCAACCCCGATTAAATTAAAAATTTTATACTTTTTTAATATTAAAAATGTTTGCATACGCAGAAAGAGTCTGTTCCTTCTTTCATGTACACGGAAAACACGGGCATAGCGCGTATGAGTTTTCACTGTTTTTTAGTGAATTTATCCGTCTTGTAAGATAGGTGCCCTTAAAACCGCCGACAATCATGAATCATGTCAAGGTGAAAATGATGCTGTGGATGCCCTAATATATGAGGTCAAAAGGGTACATGATGGTAAAAATGTGTTATGCGCCGAAAAGAAACATAGGGACAAGAGGAACCACAGTTTGTTGCAAAAACCAATGAAAGAAACGATCACTTTTGTCACAAGGCGAACGCCATGCTACGGTCAAAAATACATCATATATATAGAAAATACGAATAAATCCAACATATACAAGTATAAGCGGGCCCAAAGTACATAGTGAATCTGCAAAAGCGACCGAAATATAAACGATACTGAATCAATATCCAAGTATCACATGTAGAAAAGGCCGATCAAGAATAGTGCAACTGGATATACAATGATCCATTCGCTTGAATCTCCAAAGTACCCAGATCATAAGGCGGATCAAAGAAAACGGTACAATACTGTGACGGGTCAACATATGGATACTGCACATGTGGGCTGCAGCATATAAAGGTGGAGGCCCAGCGACATTTGTTCGGCCAGAAAGAGGTGTCATGGGTGGGCAAGGAAATCTTTGATGCAGCAAAAGATGTTCACCCGATCACAGCAGCCAATTCTTCTTTGGAATAAATGAGCTGAAATCGTACATGTGAAAATCGTGGATTACGGGCAATGGTGTTTCGTTAACCAGCCTTGAGACACGATAATGATAATGAGTGTCGAGGGTGCCCAGTCTGATCTGACAATCACGAATGAATGAGTTGAAGTCGAACACTTCGAAGAATCTGAATCGAGGAGGCAATGATGAATCACTTTGTGGAAGTAGCGAAGAGAGTACGCAGCACAGTGATGCTGGGCTTCTAAAAATCTTTGAAAAGGCTCTGAACCTTGTTCCCCGGACAATGATTCGGAGTCGATGAGAAAAGATCTGCGGAAGAAGAACGTTAAGGCATCCCACATCGATCCCGGTAACGAGTACAACTTACGCGAGGCAAGATTTGGAAGAATCGGACGATAGGTGATGGAACCAAGCAGAAATCGTTTCACGACGTGCAAAGATAGGCAACGCACGGAAGAAAGCCCTCTTGAACTAATAATGGTGACACGAGGAAGCGAGAAATCACCGATAAGGTCAAATGGAAATCCGGTCTTGGTCCCAGTGCCAGTAATGTGTGCGCGTACGAACACGGGGGGAAACCGCCGATCGAACCCGCAGTGATCAAATGCGGGCACGAGGTCTTGTCAATAATGAAAATAGGCCCCGAGTGCGCTCTAGGCTTTGCTCTCGAGAGCGATGTGTCGTAGTCGATAAGAGACAAAACCGCCGACGAAGTCAATGGAACCTTCTCAGGCTTGACTTACGAAGACGATCAAAACATACGTGTGGTAGAACAAATGCTAACGAGACCGAAGCCCGTGAATAGCCAAGTCAAGAACACGCGAGAATGAGCTAAATTAGACTTCATCGAACAAAAGCACGCTCTTGGTGTTCATGGCGATGAAAAGTGACAGCACACCAACAAATACATGCGCAGGAAGGCAAAAACAAACTCTCATATGATTGGAAGAATATGTGCAGGAAGGCGTAGTGAAACATATTAAAAGGCTAGACCTAGGTGAGCTAGAACCATCCCAAATGGAAGAAATATATAAGTATATGTGCTTTGTTCCAAGAAGAAAACAATGGCTGTATCACCTTCATCAAAATAAGCGAGAAGATACATCACGTTCCCGCTCTTTGTTATATTTAATTTTTCTTTTCATAATAAATACAAAAAAGAATAAAAAAGAATGCTGTGGTACAATAATTAAACAGTATAACGGATACACTGAATTCCTGAGATTGGAACAATCTGCTACTCCAATGCAAGGTAGCGAAAGCTGATGGGTGATACTGGAAGAAACAAATTCCATCCATGGTACAAAGGGCTAATCGTGGCTAAGGTAGGCACGGCGGGTCGCTTGTCTGCAATCCGGGTCAAGAGTTCGCTTGGGCAACACGGAATCCAAATAGAAGCGACAGCTAAGAGCCGGGACAAACAAGTAACAATATACAGTAAGTAGCTACAACTCGCAGCACGGGGAGCCGCTAGGGTAAGCCGGTGGTAGGCATTGAAGGAAAGAATGAAGCTTCAACACAAAAACATCGACGAGACTAAAGGACTCCGAGCCTACATAAAAGCGACGCAGGCAACAAGTGATAGCGAAAAGACTATGGAATCCCATGTAAAGAGAGCTCTACCATCAAGTCATGATTAAAAAATCGGCGAAGTGGAAAATGGGTGTAATGCCTCATGGCTGATGGGATCGACCTAAGGCAAGTAATCCCAGTGTGGAGGCTGGGAGTCTGGATGCAACGGAAAGTGATTCCCTAACCTATGTACGTTAGAATCATATACCTCGTGAAGAGTACGAAATCATATGGATCAAAAGGCAGGAAAAGTCTCAAGGTAATCAAGATATATGAAATATACAAATGAGCACTTGAGCAATTAGGTTATACGGCCATAAAATGATCAAAAAAAATAAGCATAAGAAATTTTGCAAAAATTTTTTCAATTTTTTAATAATAAATACACAAATTACCTCTCAATTGGTTCATTATTATATGATGAAAAGTTTGGAAAAAGAGCTGCGGGGCTAAAAACTTGTTCGTCAAATCGGGAACAACCGACAGCCCGAATTCGGTAAAACTTGATGAAGCTCATGGTCATCCCACCATTTTGTTATTCATTTTTATAAGTTTGAAAATTAAAATTAAGTGAATTTTGCCTGAGCATTAGCAAAAATGCGTATCGCATCGCGGAGGTTAAAGCAGAAGTGAGCCGTGTACACTGTGACTGACACGAGAAAAGTAGCAATAATAACGAAGTACGTAACTCAAAAAAGTGTTTCTAAGCAGAAATTTGTTCGTTACCCGGGATGACTGTCTCATGAAGGAACGAACGCAATGCAATGAACCCGAAGGTCATGGAAGATGTGACACAAAATGTCTCAGGAAAGCTACCCAGATTGACTGGAGGTGCAAAATGCCCAATATGAAAATATTAATGTGGGGTGCTTGAAATGTAAGCAAATTACGAGAACGAGATCGGTTGCTTCATCATTGAAGTCGGTGCCACTACGCAAAGTAGAAGGCCTGTGCTTCATCGCTGGACTCTCCGAGAGGGAGACCCGGTGGACTTGTATGAGAAAGCCACAGGAGGGACAGGCGGCCAGAACTGTGTCCAAATATCTGCTGAATAATTCCAGAAAGTTGGCACACGGTTGCAATCGGGGGTCTCGGTTGCATAAAGATCCTCCTATTCACCATCGGCGAGTGGCCGGATGCGCCTCACTACATCAGGCATCCGAGAGCGTACACTTTGCAGAATAGCGTAGGTGCTTAATTGTGTGTGGACATTTTTCTTGCCCTGTCAAGAACATGAAACAACAGCCGGCCTCCGTGCATGGAACCCGGCCAGCACTTTTGTGGACCATTTTGGTAACATTCTTCCAAAAGGTTCGACACCGAGACCCAAAATCTCAGCTATCGACGTGGCCCGCGGAACCCAGAATACATGGGTTAGGCGACATCAGAAAGGGGCGGGCGGCCGAAGTGCCGAACTACCAGGACGTGGAGATTCTTATGGTGGAAGAACGGATCCTTGGGTGAGCAGCTATCCCTATGCGAGATGAATTTCGAGAGAATCCGGATCTAAATGCCTACCGGTGCGACGCAAGGGACGAGTGATAAGTTTTTTAATTTGTTATATAATTTTTTTTTAGATTTTAAATATGTATGAAAAAAATGAAAAAAACAAACATCTTTTAGATTGAATTCTGTGGTAACAAATGAAAAAAATGATCACTGCCCGGATATTGGACGATTCGTCACGAAGGCCTAGCACGTCCCACCAAGCGCCGCCGCGGTGAGGGCGAGCAGAAAAAGATTCACAACGAGACCTCCGGTAAGTACGGAGAGAAACTTGGAGGGACCCCAATAGCAGTCTCTTCAGGCTGCAGAGACTTTGAACGTCCGAAGACGGAATTGTATGGAAGTACCCGGGAGTGGGTTTAGACTATTCCTTCGTGTATGTGCCTGGGTGATATTCTATACGAACACAACTTTGAAAATGAGAATATAAAGAATGATGAATTTCTTGTAGATGACTGTATATTTATGAAATTTGAACATGATACAAGGCATAAGCCCAATTTTTATACGCAACATTTATGGATCCAGGTTACATAAAGTTTTGACATACCGATGATATATATACGATATTTGATGTGATACTTAAAGTAAATGTATCAAATGTATGATGTTTTTGATAAATTAATTATTGTATTGAATGATTAATATTACCAATCTAAAGTAATTAGCTAATAATTAAGCAAACCAATTGCTCGACTCGAGAATATGAATGAATATTAAAAGTGAAACCAGCCTTTGTAACAACGTACCCTCAAGAACAATACGTAATAAGAAAACTGGATCTGCATGCCAAACAGTGTTGTTCAACTCGCTTTGTTCAAAGTCCGAAAAGAACTACAACGAATCAACACCCCAAAGATATTGCCTCCGAGTGAATGAATATTGCGGTGTAATGCTACGATGGCCAGAAGCAAGGACAAAAATTCGATTTATCTCTACATGCTAACGACTGGTAGGATGGATAATGAAAGGCACAAGCCGCGGAAGCTAAGTTCCGGGTGTGTCTACGGCACCATCCCCGGCAGAAACCAAAATGACTCGCAGCATCGACACAACGCGGATAAAAAGCATCACCTTCTCATGGTAAGAAATCAACGGAATGTGTACAAAGCAAAAAACTACTATGTCTGAAGCAAAATGCAAGCCCAAAGCTAAGCCTTGTGCTTCTTCGAATGGGGCCCATTTCAGGGCTCAGGCAGCTCATTCCACATCGAAATCAGCAAGGTATACGCTCCTTTCTTGGGGACCTTCTTCGGCGATATGAGAGCCATACCACATCGATTTAAACATACCTTTCGAAGGGCATCTTTTTCTTAGGCATGAACGAAACAAGGTCACCTTCGGAAAGGCCTAGGCTTAACCGCCTTATCGTCTTGAACTTTTGGCTACGGTTTTTATAAACTTCGTTCAACGTAGCGCATCTAAACTGCGCTGCTCATCGAGATATTCCGGATGAAGAAGCCGCTGCTGGAACCTAGAGTGTAGGAAAAACTCAGCATTAATTTAAGGAAGGATACGCATTCAATAGAAATACGGACCACCCCGTGGTCAGCGAAACGGAGTAAGCGATTCCTGGGAGGCCCTGGCAGCGTCTGTATGCCCGAGTACGGATATAGCATAATATTTGATTGGATCTATGTTTATCAATGTTCGTCGGTACAGAAAATTGTCTTCGGGCTTATTCACGGCTTCACTTCACCCCGTGCTTTGAGGAATAATAACAGAATGCCGATATCCTAAGAAACCAATTTGAGAGCCAACTCGGCCATCATGCTAATGCAATGGTGCCGCAGCGTTTGTTAATCTCTCTGGTATACGAAACGACGATAACTTTAGTTGAAGAAAAGAAGCTGGAGGTCTCACCATCGTTCCCAAAAGTAGCTGGCCTCGACCCATCGCAAGGCCATCTCTGCCTAAATAATGTGCTTGTGACCTTTTGCGGCGAGTTTAAATAGTATAATTCATACCCGCTTCGCAAAGGGTACGACGATAACATTTGGAAAAAGCGAGTGGATGAGCGCGCATTTTAAAGGTATACTTTGTCGAGGATAAACGCCTTAATGATTCAATACAATCTTTGAAAATCGAGGGCTTGATGGCTTCGACATAAAATATTTTGAGAACAACACCAATACCGTCAATAGCCCCAAGCTCATGCCAGAATCGACTGAGCATGACCTGAGCCCGAAAGTTAAGCGGCGTCTTAGGATTGGAATCAACCCTCGACGGTACAAAGCATCACCGATAATCGGATAATTCTTGGCTAGAAATGACGCAGCTTTGACGCTCATCTTCATGAAAAGAGAAACTTGTGATGCAGAGATATCTGACAATGCTCCCATACAAAAAGGATCTTGTAGAGAGATTAGAAACAAGTGTTAGTAAAGGAAAGGACTCTTGTGAATCATCTCCTCTCCACAAGGCAACTTTCAAAGGAATCCAATTCGCAAAAAGACTAAAGACTTCTTGGTTGGCAGAACATGAACTCTCGTTAATTCACTGTGTGTCCGTCCATCTATGCATATTTGCCCCCAATCACTAACTGTTACGAGACAAGCTGAAAATAGATTGGCGGTACATGGGAACATAAGTTTACGAAAAATAATAGTGCAATCGCGCACGACACTCAGAAGTCTTTGTAGCTAATTTTCTATCGGGTATATCGCGATTGGGTCCTACCCGATCCTGGGCTAAGGTAGCCATCGCACTTGCTCAACGAGCATCATCCTCATTGAAACCATACCAATAATGGTCCTAACAACCGAATACTAAAAATCTCGCTGTAATCGGGTGGACTCGTCGAGAGCGATCGTGCCTTTTTCAAGGCATCGAATGAGCGATGAGCGCCAATCGTCCCAAAAGGAACTCCTTTCTTCGCCGGTCTCATATATCCCTTGCTGTGATCTCGGCATAATTAACGATAAACCTCCAAAAGTTAGACTTCCTTGAGACTTTGGTGGCAGGTGAAGGCAGAAATAGCCGAAGTGTCCTCGGCCTTGAGGTCTACATATCCCTTCCCTGAACACAATAAATCACAACGACCCCGGCCGGATATTTGCTTCGCACTTGTTCGAATTCAAACGAATTTTATAAACGGCTTGTCTGCAAGTATTTACTGAGGTAGCTGGATGATCCATCCTCTTTCGAGAATGGCGACTAGATCCTTCAAAGTGTACCTCGTGGTTTTCTTGATATCGTGGAAGGCATCAGGGACATGGCCCGACGAAAAGTAAATACGACATTTTTAAGACCAAAGGCATTTTCTTATATGCAAACGTACCCCGAGGAAAAATAAATGCGGTCTTATCGCTTCGGTCTTACGGACGGATGGTAATTTGATTATAACGGAAAAAGCCGAAGTCAACGGGGAGAAAATCTCGTTACCGGCACACTGGTCAATAATCGGTCAATGAAGGGTGTAGAATGGGTATCTTTCAAGACATAACGCCAGGTCTACGAAATCGATGCACACTCGTTGTTCATGCTTTTATCCAAGGCCAGGTTTGAAACCGATCGGTCGGACGGGAAAATAGTCCGCAGCAGCGACTTTTCGGCTTCAGCTTTGAGTAGGCTGCCTTCCTAAGACCAACGAGGCCGAAGTTTTTGCTGACCGGTAACGTTTTCATCGTCTTGATCTCATCAACGGACAATAGATAGGTATGCTGACATTTCCTCATAAGACCAGCAAAAACATCCCTGTACTCTTTGAGAGCACTAGGTATAGTTGAACCTCTTCATGGGAACGTGACTCCCAATAAGCATTCTCGGTATTTAAGTTCTGAGATGTTCACCGAGATAATAAGAGAGAGATCACACGCCATATTTCATCGGCGCAAGCTTTGTCTTTGGTGCTAAGGGCTCAGGTGGTGAACGGTCCGGAAGTGAGACTTGGAAAACTTGTTTAGAAAGCTTCGCTCAAGTACGAGTAGGAAGCTAAGACCGATGATGCCAATCATCCCGGTCTATCTATGCTGTCATTAGCCCAGGGATGGCCTCTTGGATGGAAAGGTGGTATCTAGACAATCTGGGCGGAAGAAGAAGTAAGCGTCAGCGGAACACATCGCCATCCAACTCTTAAGCGAAAGGATGCGGGTCGGTCCTGGGTGTCAACAATAGTGACTATGCAATCTCGGTGTGATAAAGATACCCATTCACCCCACTTGCCCTTCCTCTGACGCGAGTTGAAGTGGTCGAGTACGAAAAATATAATGATTAAGAACTCTCTTCGAAGGGCCTTGGAGGATGAAATAGCATTAATAGAGACCTTGGGAGAAGAATCAAAAGAACCGCCGAGGAAGAATAAATTCCTCCTAAATTCTCAACGGGCGCCTTGGTATTATCCAACAAAACGAGATGGTCGGAAGCGCATCGGTCTCTGGAAGGTGATCCGGTTGATCACCGTGGCTATCCTCCCTCCGTAGAGAAACATACTATAAAAATAGTGAGGATACGGTAGCACATCCCGCTATCATATATACGATTTCCTCCCAGCGAAGGATTGTGGTCAAGAGCTGCATCTACTACCTCAGCTTCTCTGTGTGGTTTTTAACACATATGGGCAGCCCGGGGAACCCAACATCTCGCAAAATCAACGGAGCCAGCCATCGGATACGATGAGAATAGTGGATGGGGAACGACTTTAGAGATCCAAGTGTCTTCCGACGTACGGAAGACATCACGCAAGTAGAAGCACCCTCATAAAGCAGCAAATAGAATGTTAGTCTTCGTACGATGATTTAATATGGAAGGCCATATTGATGAAAGTCTCTTTGTAAAATTCTTCATGTCAAAGGTAATCGGGAGAAAATTTTTTGGATCATGTAGCCCCAATGGCAGTGACAAAGCAGCTGTGACTGAGCGAGACAAGCTGAGTACCTCTCGACGGACACTGCTTTAGGGACTGCGCCGGATCTTCTACAATCGGGCGAATTAACGAGCGGCCTTCGCAATGGGTTCAGCCAAACGGCCTCTTCAAGAAAATCGCCGCGTAAAGAGGCATAGACTGCGACGGTTGGCCGGCCAGTATGAGCGGCTCGGTATGGGGGAACATGGCTTTAAAGAATTCTCTCACGCCATAATCACGGAATCTCGTAGCGACATCACCGTGACCTCATCATAAAGATATTCTGTCGTTTCCCCTTCACAAGCACCTCCGGAGAGAAGCCCCAGTTTTGGTTCGCGCCCGGCAATTAATTTAACGCCCTTGGGGAAAAGGATTTGTTAGCATAGCTGAGAACTAGAAACACTATTTGGTGTGGTGGCAAACATCTTGAATTCTTGGCCAAGAGTGTGAGATGGTCTCGACCTAGCTTTCCACTTGGGCTTCACCTTTCTTTTCTCCTTTTGCCCTTCTTTCGCCACTAATTAGTTTATTATTCGCCCATTCTTCACCCTTCTTCATCGTATTACGTCCCTTCTTCTTCCTTGGTTGTTGATTTCCTTTGAGTTGAAGAATTGAACGACGTTGTAGACCAAGAGTTGGGAAGGTGATGAATCAGCGAGCCTTGACCCCGGCTTGAACGGTTATGGGAACAGCTGCCCATGATGGAAACGAGCTGGGCCTGCTGCTACGGCCCGATCAAGCAAACCGTCACCATAGGGTTGATTTAGGTTTCGATAGATCCAATTTGGAGCGAGAACGTTAGGTAGTACTTGCAAGCATCCCAATTTGGGGAATAGGTGGCCTCTAAGCTGCTGAGCCCTAAAGATGGCCTGCTCCTCGGAATATACCCTAGCCGTTCATCCCGCCCTTTGAAATATATACCCAACATTGAGCGATTTCCGGAAAACCCTTAGAAGGAACTCCTGGAATATGCGACGATAAGCCTCTTCCTTCTCCTCCATTCCTGGTGCAGTCTGAAAATGTAGGTTGCCTCATCACGCTTAAAATTAGCCGAAATTCGGTCTCGACCTCATATCCCGACGAGCGATGGGAAATAGTTGAAAAGTGACGACGTTCTCCAAATGCGGCCATTGCCCGATGGTGGGCTCTATATACCATTTTGCGGCATTTCCGATTCAGGTACGCTGAAACCAATCTCAATCTGTGATCGCAGTCGAGAGGTTAGGCAGGCACCATAAGTGGAAAGTGAGCAGTGTGATGCGGATCTTCACCATTCTTGCCTTCAAACGGAATATACCGAAGAAGTTTGGTTAGAACCGGAGGCACGATTTGTGTCGAATCGGGTCATTGAATGCTTCGACAAGTACGGCAAGTTTAACGTTGCCCAGTAATCGTCGGTAGGAGCACAAAGAGAATTTCCATCCTTGATAGGATGGATTTCCAACGATACAGAAAAGAATAGCACAGATTTGTTGAGCACGGTACATGGAAAGGACCCGTGAGAAGAACCTCACTCCCCACGCACGATTGTCATAGCCGGACTAGTTCCCCCGGCTGATATTGACACAGAGAAAGCCTATTAGGGAATTGTGCATTGAGCAGGAGAGAAAGTGGTAAGCACCTCGTGCGGAAAGAAGCATTTCTGGATGACTCGCAGTGGGCGGTCACAACACAGCGACACCAGGCATGATTCCATCATAAAGCGGTCGAACTTCGCCCTGAGCCCAAGGGTTGAAACTGCAGGTACGGGACGTAAAAGGAAAACGACCTAAGAAGGATGGGAGGCGGGGCCTGCCCGGTCCCAAAGAAAACAAAACGAAGCCGATCATCGCCATATTGAACAAGGGCGGCAAATCAGTGCTGCCCAGCGATAAAGGAAAAAGAAAGGATTTCGACCCAGTGGACATCACTAAACGAAGGACGGTTGAGAAGCATATGCTTGGGTGAACCGAGCCAAACAGCGATCTTTAGAAGCATTCGAAGGTGAAGCGAGAAGTCTTTGCCTCGACGAAGCCGGTACGAATGCCCGCGGCACTCACTGATGAAGCGCGTTCCCGGTCGTGGTCTTCGAAGATAAGAAAGATATGAGAAGATCCGGCGGTCTCTAGGACTCCGGTCCGACATCTTTGAAATAACAAACGGATGATCGAGAGAAGAAGGAAGATGGTTTTTGTAGCGCGGGCTAGGGTATGTCTTCTGTCTTGAAAATCTTCTTCTTTCGAGGAAACAATATATCGAGGTGAGCGAACGCTCCTCCCCCGGGCCGACGCGGAATCAGCAACGGAGAACCTTGGGACCTTGGTGGAGGATCTCTGCAGGCGTCGGACTCTGCGGTGAAAACCACACCTGGGCCCATCTCCGCCTTTACTGAGAAGGCTCTTCGCACTCAGGAGGAGGATAGCCCCGGACTCTCACAAGGCGTGGGGTGGCAATCAATGCTGATTTACTCTTCAGTCAACAAAAGTGAAAGAGCCGACTAAGGCAAAACACTTACTAAAATCAAAAATCCTGGCAATAAACAACGGCCTCCGTGTTCAACTCAAGGTAGTGAGGACCGGACACACAAAATACGGAAAGCGAAGTATCGAGGCCTTCGAAAACGTGCAGAGATGATTAGGGCCGAGCAACTAACGATATCGGAAAACGATTCGCCGGGGCCTCCACCGACGACGACCTTTGCACGGCTCAAGCACCCAAGCTTCACAAGGCACCCCCCGGAAATCTTTGCTAGAAAGTGATCGTACGCCTACGGTACAAATGTTGTTTCCCCAAAGTCACTGTGTGGAACCTGAGAACGACAACTATGAGGCACCAGTAGCGTATGGAAAGGCTGGGGCGGAAACGGTCTTGAGGTCGGAATTCAGCTAATCGGGAGGGTTATCCTCTTCTTAACCTTCAACCCTGGCCGCTCTCGGTTGAGGAAGCGCACTGCCCCGATCCACACTGCGGGTTAGTTTCGCTCAATTCATCTAACTTCTGTTTGTTTGAGCGCCTTGGAAAGAGTGTCTCCTCTCACCTGTTCAAGGCCCTACAACTAGCTAATTGGTGATTGTTGTAATAAAAACACTGGTTAATTTTAGGTCCAGCTATTTATTTTAAGGGCTGTTATGTTAAATCACAAAGATATGGAGATTGAAACCAGTATTACGACGCGAAAAGAAATTAATAAAAACACAGCTACATGTGTAAATTCTTTGTCTTTCGATGAAAGAGCAATTTCTATATAAGTTCTCATGAAAGACTAAAAAATGTATTTTTCTTTTCGAATTACAAACTCCTCACAAAACTAAAGCTAACTAAATGATTTAATGTACCTAATGCAAATGACCACTATTAAATTCTAAGATGCTAGTCCCTTGAACAAGGTAAATTTCCCAAAGCTCCTTGATTCAACTCATCTTATATCAGGAAAGCAATTCTTGAAAACAAGAACTCTTAATATAGACACCAAATGTAACAAGAAGAAAATCAAACAAAAAAGCATACTACCTCAAAATCAAGTACAGAAACTAGAAGTAAGAAACTTCCTTAAAACTCCAAAGATGTAAATAAGCACGAAGGCAAAAAAGCAACAACAAAAACAAAAACAAGAAACAATGTTTTTGAGTTTTTTGATATGCAAAAACAAAAAACAAAACAAATATTGCATGAGCATAATTTTATAAAACAAAAGAGCTTCAAAAAAACCCAAACCAGCTATACAATCCCAAAGCCAAAAACGAGACTGATTTCAAGCATAAACCTCATGTGTGCTCTAAAACCTTGAAACTAGCCAGTAACAAGATTAACCAAACAAGCCGAAGACCAAAACTCAATCAAACGACCCTGAGAAATATTTGCAAACTGCGTTGCCAAGACAAAACTCAAGAAACAGAAAAAGTTCTCCGAAAATTGCAACAAAACCTAACTGTGAAACTCTAGAAAACCAATCGAAAACAAAGCAAAAACGCAATACAAGAGCACAACACAACGAATAAGACGAGTACGATGGTGAAGCTCTCTGTTGCAGGCGGGGAACACTCGAGAGAAAGTGATCTTCAGAACTCAATCCGGGTCGGCACAACGAGAACAACTTTTGCCGAATCGGTTTCGGACAAACGAAAACAGACTTGAAACCATGTGTCACACTCCGGTCGTACGGATACTCTACGGACACGAGCCTCCACGACCCGGAAAAGACCAAAAATCCAATAGCTCAATTACGGCTAAAGCCTGAACGCCATGACCTGGGTCCTGCAACGGCCAGATGCGCGTCATCGCTGAAAACTACGCGTCTCTTGCGGTTACTTCTCTGAACGCGCTCGCAGGATCGCATTGTGTACAAGAAAAGACGTATACAAAGAAAGATAGCCAAAATAAAAATTCAAGCACAGAAAGATACACAGACTTCGGGTGGCTGAAAAACAAAACAAAATTTATAAAAAGCGAGAAAAAGCGCGGCAACCTGCAAGCAGCTGGAAACAACCCAACGGGGGAATCACGAAATACAATCCCCGGTGATCGCCGATTGTTTGAGATTTTAACACTAGAAATTGGTTGGAATTCAACCTCCACGGAAAGTGACGTGCTACTTACGCCAGAACTCACGATCATGCACATTCATAAAAACTAAATAGAGCAGAATGAGAAGTTTACCCATTGGTCCTACGTTGGTAGATCCACGTGAGTTCAAACACCTCACTGCAACACGTCCTTCTCCTTAACACTGAAATGAAAGAAACATAGGCACAAAGGACAAGTTATCTAGGCATGTTTCTACTCTATGTATTAGTAAGTTATATAAAACGATAGGTAAATCATAATGGGTAACATATGTAAATGTTCTCATACATAAAGCATACACTAACACGTTTGTTGAAGAACGACATGATCATACCTTATTATAAAATAGTACGTACAAAAAATGATGGAGGATCACCTGATCACTTCAAGGCCTTGAGACCGTCGTCGAGATCCGTCCGACCCTTGCCTGCTCGGGCCTCTCGCCCAAACTGGTGCATGTCGGACGCGCACTGGGGATGTATGTCTCAAGGAAACAAAGGGGTTTCACCAAGGCAGGCTGAGAAGTTCGGGAGAACATGAGAATGGAACTTGGATAAAGAATACCAGCAGAAATATAAACTGTGCTTCTCTCTCTCCTTAGGCCATACATGTGAAAAGGTCTTTTACAAATCCCTCCAGTAGTTTCAGCGATTGAAGCGATTGTGCAGGCTGGGGTGATTGAACTACACAGGTAACCATCAACCCATTGGTTCCAAAATTAAAGTTTTGTATATTTTTTTAATATTAAAATGGCATGCGGAAAAATCTCGTTATTATCACGCACACGGAAAAACGAACGTAATCGCGTATGGAGGATTTTCCACTATTTATGATGAATTTTCAAGTACGCGTAGGAATGTAAATTTGCCCATAAAATAGCAAACAATCATGAATCATGTCAGGAACGAGAAGCGGTACTATAACGATAGAGCCATTGGGCCTCAAAATTCCCCTAATGTCATCAAAAATTTATGTTGGAAAGATTAGGCCTAGAAATCACAAGACCATACAAAGATTTATATTCATTTGATTCGAGTAGAGTCAAATGTCTAGGCTTCGATCAAAGATCTTTGCTCTGCCTTGGCCCGAGTACCCGCAAAACATATGATCATGGACATAGTGGTGCGTACATCCCTCCTAAGTATGGAATGCTTTTATCTAGATCTGGGAGCCAAGCCTGCGGTAACATTCAACTCTGGTATGTCCTATGCCACTATTCCTATGTTTCGACCAAACTAGAATACTCTATCGAGAATCACACATGAAATACATGACGTACAGCCCATAAAAGAGGCCGATAACATCCCGATGTATTCCTTGCATTCCCGATCCGAACTCTTTCATTTCACACACCGATGAGGACATTGAAGAACAAATAAGGATTTTGAAACAAACTTCTCTCTCTAGAACTGACACTCAAAACTATCATGATCATGAACAACTATGTCTTGAGGAAAGTGAGTGTGTTCATTTTGAAACAAATGGATAGAGCAAGAAGCACAAACCATTATGTACTATCAAGCAAATTGCTCAACCTTGGGGCAAACATAGCAAGAACATTAGGGGAACTTTTTCCGGTAATCGCAGGCATTAGAAGACTTACATATCACAAACCTCTTTGGAATTCAGATAATGGAAGCTTAATGTTCTTACCATACCTCAAGGATTTACCATCACATAACTCTACCATTGCAAATTAAACCTTGACTCAGAGCTACAATAACTCAAAAATCCGTGAAAAAAATGCCCGATAAACTTCTTATGATAGATATGATGATCGGCACTTCAAATATACCGAGTTACTTGAACTCGCTAACATTTTGTCACTCCACCAAAGACTTAGAACTCGCTAGAATTTGGAAATCTTATTCAAAAATACTATCATACTCCTTCAGAAATCAGAGAAACACTATGCCACCGCCATCACTCCAAGAAACAACTTCACAAAGAAAATACAAAAACCTCAACCAAACAAGAATAATCAAAGATAAAATAGTTGGTCATAGAACTGCTTTTGATTTTTTAGAAACACCGATACACACCCTCGGGTGACAGTAAATTTTATCCTTCTCGCCCAAGACCATGATATACCGATGATAAGTGCTTTTATCATATGTCTTTGCAAGATGATGTTTTAGGGTTATAGCTAAATGAATCCTTGCAAAGTAGACAACTCAAAGATTTTTTCCAAATATTGAAGAAGTTCCAAGGCCAAACCCGTGAATTGCAAAACCACCGAATATCAAAAATATGCTCCTAAAAGCCATGTTTCCGCTCTCGTAATTTCGCACTTTGATGTACCTTGATGATTTCATCATATACTTCAAAAATGACAAAGACTATTTGCATTATTTGAAAAATATGTACAACAAAGGAAGGAGTGGAAATCAGAGGCATAAAGAGGTACAACTAGAAGATATGGGGTTGTTAAGAGATTCAAGCATGAATCCTTATGTCATGCTTGAAAGAGAGAATTTTCCAAATTTTTCTTTTCAAGAGCCGAGTGGACCAAGAGTGGTAGGAGATCCTTATGAGGATAAGATTCTTAAGTTTTGCCATTTCCAAGATTTCTCGAAGTCAAAAACTTTTTCAATCATTTCAGATATACCATTGTTTGAAAAATAGATAAAAACAAATTCAAAAACAATAGAAAAATAGAAAAAAAGAGGCAGCTTGAAAAATAGAAAGAAAGCCCCATGTTCAAAAAATAGTTATTCTGGAAGACAAGAAATGTCGCTACTAGTGCTCTTCAAATGTCTAGTTCCGGCTTATCTAGCCTAATCATAGCTGAACATGTTTTAAATTTATTTGTTGATAAGTTAGTGAGGGAAAAGATACCAACATTGGTGTAAGCTGACTTATCAAAGAGATAGATTAGGAAAAGATATTGGTTCCACATGCTCAAAATAGAACTAAATAGAAGTTAATAAAAAACAAATTGTGTATCCTAGCCTTGTTTTTCTAGATTTCACTTTTATGCAAAATAATATTTGTAAAATGGTTCTATGCCACAAGTGTTATTGAAAAATCGACCGCCTAATCCCGATTTGGTCATTTTTAAATTTCATGTTTCTGATTAGAGAATAAAATCCTATCAAACAACTTAACCTTGATGTATGATCTAGCATAGGTAGAGAAATGAAGGAGTTCATCGGCCTAATCAACTCCTGGCAGATATAAGTGTAGAATTAGATAGTGTCATTTTTTCAAAAATACTATGTCAAAGGGTTGCGAATAAATGCACCCAAAAGAAGAAAAAATGTTAGGAAATATAGTGGGGTAGGTAGAAATATCATTGATGCTAATCATGTCGGCTAATTTTCGTGAATAACATCAAGGAAGAAAGAAATTTTCGCCAATAGTTAAAAGTAGCTGATGTTGAAACCGAAGATGCGGGGTCTGGACACCTCACAGAAAAGAACTGCCTCCCCAAATGGAGCCACGCTGTGGTCATCCAGTATTTTCACTTGTTGGTGATGAGTAGTTGTTAAATGATTTTCTAATGGCCCAGTCTCAAAAATTATAGATTTTCCGGTGCAAAACACTGCAAACATTTTTTTTCCCTCCTACCTTTTCAATCGACCCCGCAATAGGATAAAGCCTCATTTGTGACCCCTGTAGCCTTGTACATACTAGCACTCTATCGGCTCAAAAGAAAACAATCCAAATCTGTCCAAAAATATCCCTAAATTAGGTAGTGGCGCTTTAGGCATTTCCGTTGGCAAACTATCATAAATCCCGAAACACTCTGTCTGCTATCATCAGGTCCTAACGGACAGCCTTCCTGTGTGCCAAATAAGGATTTGGGTACCTGCCCTTAAGTTTAACCACCTAACAAGCCTTGAAGTCTAAATGATACATATGCCTTAGGTCAAACTGATATTAGGTATTTTTCACCAAATTGTTTCAATGGATCTTTCAAGAACGGTATGCCGGTATTCCGGTATTTAACTCAACAAGAGAAAACTAGGCTACAACCCTCGTGGTTTCAGGCAGGATAGGCTACGGGGGTAGAAATTTGTTTTCATTCGACTCCTGTAATCACCGAATCAAAGGTTAGTAAATTATAAATGACAAGAAATGCTATGAATGCTAGCCAAATTTCTTGTGATATCTAAAGAGGGCGCCAGTATTTGGAAAACGATTGCATCTCTAAGAGAAATACCCATCATGTGTATCAATTTTCCATCTTGTTTCTTTCTTGACATGAATAGGCGGGTGAAAGGAAAGATATGTATTTAAGTGAGTAGAATGGCATCTATAAAACCTCCTCCTTTACCCCGGCGGAAAGTTGTCCGAAGAAAACCTCCTTGTTTTACAAACGGTGGGGGGCGGGAGCATTTTACACGGCGGAAGGTTTGTCGCGCGATACGGGACTCCCTTCATCGCAAGCGAGTTTGTCGCTGTGATACGAGCCTCCTTCATCTATAAGCGACGAGAGATAGGGAATTCGTTGGGTTTCCTTTGGTGAAGAAAATTTTAGAGACGATGGGAGAAAATTAAAAACATCGATAGAGAAATAGTGTAAAAACAAGAAAAGCATAGGTACTATAATGATAAAGAAGGTAAACTTATCTCTGTCGGAGATATCTTTCAAAAAACGATACAGAGCCAAAATGAACAAACCTTCTTTGAGGTATGTAATTTCCTTAAGTTTCCAAAGAATCCCTCTCCTTGATAAACAAGCATGACATCTAATCAACTGTTCCTTTAAAGAAAATAGGTGAAAGTAGTTGAAAATTAGCGGGTTTAACGAAGGCCCCAGGTAGTGTTGATATTCAAAAAGGTTTTGCTCTTCTTGTTCACCAGGGTCTTTCAAAAAACTTATCAAAGTGGCAGAGAGCGCTAAACTTTGTTTTCTCAAAGGGTTTGAACCAAACAACACGAACGGAGGTGTGAAAAAGGATATGACAAGTGCTTTAAAATCACGGACAACACTCTGACAGACAAAACATGCCACTATCATGGGTCAAAAGCCCCTTTATGAATGTGAAGTCTAAGGGTCTTTAGAAGCCTTTTCCCTTGATTAATAGGTATAAATGAATCTGAAGTGTACAAATGATTCTTCTTACGGTCAAAGAAGGCTCAAACGAAAAGCTGCCCGGTTATTCGGCTTCACAATGGGCACGTGCAACCCAAACATGAGAGCGGCCTCAAATTAAGTTTTAAAAGATGAGTTATCTCATACGAGAATATTTAAAAGATACTTCGCAAATCATTGGTATGCTGACGATTTTATTCAAAAAGGTCATTAAAAGATGGGTAGCGATTCTTTAATGAAGAACGATGAAAAGCGATGAAGTTTACCGATTCTGAACAGGCCTTTACTTAAACAAAAACCATCACTATATTACCTTTTCAAAGTCAAACTCGGCATCTTCCGAAAGGGTTAGTCGAAGTCTTTATAGGTTTTAAGTGGTGATCTCGACAAGTGCTTCATGTTTTGTTTAAATCCGAAAGCCTTTTCAGTTTTCAAAACCCTCCTGACAAATATCAAAAGGACATTGACTTTTTGTTAAAATGGGGTTAGAGGGCCGTTTGAAGAACCCTGTGCCGCGCTGTGGCGCCGGTCGTACGCCGATCACGAGACCGACTCCTCACACGGTGTGGCGCCCTCATCTGATGTGTGCCTCTTTCCACCTTAAAGCCTAAAAGCTGCCAGAATGATCAAGAAAGCCCGTGAAAGTTTGCAAGGTATTCTTCATTTGCACTCCTTGCTAGTTTTTGAAAATGAAGAAGATGATCAGTTTATCTAAAGGGCTGATAAGGAGGTTGGGTATTTGATAAAAATCAAGGTTGTTATTGCTATGATTGCCAAAGTTAATCTGGTAAGTGGTGTGTTCATATTAGTTTCCAAGGCCTAAAGCTACCCTCAAAACGATGATAAACCATAACACTACTTACAAGTACGAAAGCACGGTGTTAGAGGAGTATTTTAAAATTGTTGAAGGTGTCTGTTGTGATAGGAAAAACTAGCCTCTGTCGACAGAGTATAATGTGAAAAAAGTGTTGTAAGGTGGAGCGATGTTGAAAGGAAAACACGGTGTTTGAAAGGTGACATCGTTGAGCCTATTTTGAAAACGTTAGTTTTAGTACGAATACCTTGTCACTTCGAAAATGTCTCCTTTGAATAGTGGCTTAAATTAGAACTAGTGCTGCCTCCTTTGTCACATAAAACAAAGTGTGATGAGAGATTCTTTAAAGTCATTTGGCGGTATTTTTCGCTATATGGACACCAAGGAAACAAGTAATCCTAAGGTAGAGCGTTGAGCCTAATTTAACAACGATGATCATGTATGAATGCTTTGTCACTTCAAAAAGTGACCTCTCTTATTAAGGTAAAAAGCAAAACTAGTGCTGCCTCCTTTGTTCCATGAAGCAAGGTGTATTATCAAAATATTTTAAATCAATTTGAAAGTGTTCTTGTCTTTATACATGCTTAAACGATGAAATACAAGAAGGTGTTTTTGATTAGGAGGGTGTTTTATTTTTAAAATTTGTCTTGCTTATACCAAAACACGAAGATCCTTGTAACCTTACCCAAACACGATAGAATTTGATTTGTAACGCCTTGTTTTGATAACTATTTGTTGTTTCGCTGAAAAAGAAACAAAACGGTGATTTTAGAAGGAGTAGAAAGTTGGTGTTGGGAAGGGAATATTTCACAAAGCATGTCGACGATTGTCTTGGTACGGCTTGGTGGTGATAGCGAGCCAGTGTGTGCTTGAGAAAAACTTTCCAAGGCCATTTAGAGCCGGCTTGGTGTTGAAGGCAATTCAAAATAAGATACCTCCCAGGCAAGACGATGGGAAGTGGCTGCTGAGAAGTTTGAACTGTATTTCATGAAAAGTGAATGCCCACCCATGAGTCTTGTTCAATTTCATAAGGTGGGTGTCTAGATTTTTGCCAAAGAGTGCAAGAGGTGAAAAGTACTTTCCTTTAACTATTGTGTAACCGGCTCAAAAATGAAGAAAAGAATATCAGCATATAAATAAGCCATCGAAGGGCAACCTCCCAATAGGTACATAAATGAACAATTGCTTGGATGATACAATTTACAAAACACTCTTTCTGTATATGAGGTCATGCAGGGCCATATTTAGTCCTTGCAGAATACCATTAATCCTAACCGACCTAACAATAATAATTTAAGGGCACAATATGTGACCAAAGAAGTTACAAGGGTACAATAATAACAATAAGGGATTGCTAACAACAATAAGAGACTATACTAGTAATATAGAACCTAACAGCCTCTCTCATCAAAAAAAGTATTGCTCCTCAACGCTTGAGTAGCTACAGGTGTACATGTAAAATTCTCATCCTCCCATTTAGAATCTTCGTTCAGAGTAGGGTCTTCGATTGGTAAGATACTATGAGAATTGAATTCAATTTAATAAACTTTAACGAGTTCTTGTTCGACAGCACTTGAGTTTCGATACCAATTTTCCTTCTCCTTGAAGTTAAGCAGTATTGTTTGAATTGGAGGAATTTTCACCTATAACCTTCTTTAAGCATGAAACATGGAAAGCGGATGCACTCGCCGAAGGCAGGGAAGCTTCAATTTGTGTACCATAAAACTGATCTTTTACGCTTTGCCATAAGGACCATAGTACTTTGGCGATAATTTATTATCCTTCTTAGCTTGCTTGAGAGACATTTGTTTGTATAGTTATAGCCATAAATAGCCAATCTCCTACATCAAAACTTCTCTCGCTAGGTATGATTTGCTTGTTGTTTGTTCGGTTGTACCAAATTAAGGTTATCCTTTGAGTTGAAACTTCTGCAGTGCTACATTGGTCCTTTATTGAACCCAAATTTTCCACTTAAATATTATATGATAGATGATGAATCATATCCATAAAGTACCATAAATAGGGTCATTTTTTACTGCCGATATGGAAGAAGTATTATACCACCATTAGTGAGGAGAAATAAACTCGCTTGACCCATTGTGTTTGTTTTATCGGATAAAAAACCGCAAATATATCCTTCAGAAAGCATTTATTTACTGTCTCGATTTGACCATCGGTTCGGATGATAAAATGAAATGTGAGCTAATTGAAGTGCCCAAACAAGAAAATAACTCCGTCCGAAATTTCCAGTAAAATGGGATCTCTGTAACCCCAATAACATAAGTTCAAATACGTGCTAACACTACAAAGAAAGAACACGTAGGACGAATTGAGGTCCAGCATTACAGAATTTAAATATGAGTTTGTATGAGTATGTGTTGGCATATAGAAATTAATTATGGAATTTATGTAAGCATCTATAAGTCTTGTTTCTTAGCTCCATCTATAATTAATAGAGACAAAAAAAAATCTTTTATATTAAATATATGGTTTATTGTAGGGTATAAAACTTGTAGAAACAAAGTATGGGCCCCATGTATGGGATGAAATCTTAAATATGGCATACTACATGGTTTGAAGAATGTATAATTCATGAGTCAATTATTGCTATGGTACGTCATTTGTGCCCGATTTACATTTGAGGTATATTATTTTAATATTTAAATTTTCATTATTCTACCAATGCATATACACTCAGCTTCAATTTATTTTATGTTTATGAATGAAAGGTAGAAAGAGAAAAGAGCAATCAACATAAATGAAAAAACATTCACAGAAATAACCCAAGTCATGAAATGGCTCTATGACAACATTTCAAGTGAAGAATAATGCAATCATTTATGTTGGAATATCAAAGCAAGGCATTGTATTTTTAAAATGTTTATACTGGCAAAATCGGACATTTTAATGTAATGGACATAGTATCCCAATTGAAAAACAAAGAGATACCAATAACTATCCCATTTTATGACAAAAAGTACATCTTGTTCATATATATAATAAAATATGCTACATTTGTTCTATTGCGTTCTCCTTGTCACTATAGGAAATGCTACTTTCATGAGTTAAATTTCATGGATGATTAAATATTATAATGAAGAAGATATGAAAATTTGATGATGTGATATATGGAAATTAATCCAAACATCACATTCAAGTACATATAAATACATTATAAGATATGTTTATAAAGATATGTGTCATCTTTTGATGAATAATGAATTTTAAAAAATCACAATAATTTTAATGTGATATAACAAATTAGTCAAACATCACATTCAAATGGTAATAAAAGTTAATTAATATAAATACTGTTATAAAGATGTCGACCTTTGATGAATAATGAATTTTTAAAAATCACAATAATTTGCCTTTATCACAGGATAAGTGTTTCTAAAAAATGTAAATTTAACATAGGTGCGTAACAAGTTCATATAACAGTACGTTTGTGTGATACAACACACGGTGCATTTCTCGACCTATGGGCTGCAAAATACCAATGATACCAATTATAAATCTGGGTAATTTTAAATCACCTTTTTTTGCTGATGAACATATGGGACACAATAGGTGCACATTTGTAACCTACAGAGCACGGAATGAAATACCAATACAATTATAAATCTTGCGTTACATTTTATTAAATCTTCGCATCAATAGATACAAGACTACACACTGAGCATTTCTATGACTGTGGGCACCGCGCTGAAATACCAATATGAATTAGAACAATCGGTGCGTTTATCGTGTTATTACTTGCGATGCGCTACTGAGCTAGTACCGATGCGTTAATCCCGGCCACCAAACCTGCCACAAATCCCAGACCAATTAAACGACCCCCCATACATTGTATCACCAACAACAAATTGTAGTTTTGGTGTCGACATCCCGGTACATGCACCTTCGCGGCGCCCGGGCCATAGTCTGGTGTGCCTTGCCGGTGCGTGAGCACTAACGACACCGATGAAAAAAACATCACGTAATAACCTCACGTTGCCCATAGTTATGTTGAAATTCGTTAAAAGCTCACTTAAGCACTCCTGGCGCAAATAAATGTTTATGAAAATGTTTTTTGACAATTTTGTAACTTTAAAAACCTCTTTTATAACCTTTATACGAAGAAAATCTTTTCCTTATAGTGTTGTTGTGTTCATTTATGTGACCCAATAGCCACTAAGTCTACATAATTTCTCAAGTCCAAGTGATTTCTTTCATGAATTCAGCTTGGATGAGATAAACCCTATTTCTTCATCATTTTTTGTGTTAAAATATCCTTTAAAATCATCTCTTTTCTTTTGTTTCATCGTACGATAAATAAAATTATAAGATAACGAGAATTAAGACAAAGTTAATTTCCTTACATCACCTTGCAAGGTTATATTTTACATAAATTATAATTTAATCTACCCATTTTAATCATACTTGAAAATTAGATTGTTGCCTTTATTTCATATAATTAAAATTATACATATTTTTTCCAATCATTCGAATATCATTAAGTGATTTTCTAAATGAAAACATCAAAGATACCTTGAATATTGATTTTTAATATTATTCTGTATTATCCACCTTTTTCATCATTATTTTTTGCTTTATTATTAAGACTCCTTTTGCTGGAATTTCACTTTGATTATTAAAGATTTACACGTTATTTTTATCCCAACTCTCTGCCTTTCCTGCTTCTCAACTTCAATCCAACCTATATATTATCGTAAATTTAGTCACTGTAGATAATTTTTCAATTTTGTTCGGTAAACCGACAGTGTAAATTTGGTTGTAACCTTTGGGGAACCACCTCTAAGCCCGAAAGGAGCAACTTACCGGTCAAGGGTGGTTAAAAATATGCTTGGTATATGTTCGTATTCATCTTGAGAGCATCTCAAGTTTTTGTTGAAATTTTAAGTAGCATACGGATGTGCTATAGCTTCAAAACATTGTGGAGGAAGCTGAACATGAATCTCCAAGAGACCGAGAAATCGTTGGAGAAATTTCACTCACAGACTAAGTTGTTCAAGAAAGTATTAATTATTTTAGCCAGAGACCCTAAGTCTAACTTGGGGGAAATTAAATAATTAAAGTGAGTCAATTAGAAATATTAGGTGAGAATATTCTCAAGCGCGTGTCAGTTGGTCTTTCCTCTGTCTCTATTGCGTTCAAAAGACCTATAAAGCCGTTGAATGTTCAATGAAAAGTATCAAAAAGGAAGGCTTCAGGGTCAGTTGGAACACACACACATGACAGTGCTTGCGCAGAAGCTAAGTCGGGGGTGCCGAGGGCGCACGGTTGTGGAAATTTCGAGTGAGCTTGCGGTGATGTTCGAGGGTAGATCGACAACGATGTTTGACTAGTCCAAGGTCGAAATACATGGCGAGAGAGAGGTAGATCCGTACCGAGACAACGCAGAGACCCAATATGAGGACTGGCCGGTCAAGCTCATGCGAGAGCGGCGCGAGGGCGGACGCCGACGCCAGGGGTGACACGGAGGCAACGCTAAGCCCAGGAGGGTAACACGAGGGCATCTCTCGCCCATAAATCGCAACTACGTGGTGGCGCAGTGCTAGGAGAGGTAGCGGTAGAGATTTCTAGTGAAGCTATAAATAAAGCCATATTCAACGGTCGATGCTGAAGCCTGTTCGAATCAACCATATTTTGTCTCTACGGTGATAAGTACATTTGTTGCCAGTTTCTCTTGTTGGAAAACCACTACGGTACCTTTGATTGTATTCATATATTATACTTAATAAACAAACATAATCAAGGTTCTTTCACGGTTTTCCCACATTTAAGTTTTTAAAGGACATTGCTCCAAAAAATTGTATGTCCTTTATTGTATGTGCGTTATGCTTCAGTAAATAGTCTGTGTATGTGTAGGCTACGGGTAAGTATTTACTTTAGCGTTTTCTTTGAATAATTCAGAAAAATAACTTTATTAATTAAATCAAACAAGTAGGATAAGTAAATCAAAAATGCCGTGGGGTTGTGGAAATTAGTTCAAAAATTTTCTTGATGTTAACATTTTTTGGCACTATTATAAAGGTAGATATAAGAAAATATATTTCCCTAGGTTTGAACGACAAAATAGATATGGTCATAAGGTGAACAAGGATAAATTCTTACATAGGTTGTTTGCATTTTGGTATTTTGCGGAAACTCCATTATCTAAAGCATTTCATAATTTTCACTTTAAACTCCACTAATTTCAAAATATTAAGGTATTTTCTACTTAGATAGCTACAAGGCTGCACCTTTCTTTTGTTGATGTTCTTAGTTTTCCAAATGTTGTTCCTCTATGAATAGATAGGTAGATTGTCTTTAGGTTTAGAAAGATATGGATGATAATCACTTCACAACAGCATTTGTTAGAGTTTCGAAAACATGCATCAACGAGGTAGTAATCATGAAGATGTCTGTATGAAAAGAGATTTTGTTTTCTCTTAGATAAAGATACTAGAGAATAGTAAAAATATTTTATACGATTAAAGTATATATTCTTTAAAATATTTTCTTGTGCTTTCATAATCTATGCTAAAATATATTTTCTAAGTCTTCTATTTGAAAAGGCTTAGGTATGAAAGAATTTGAGTCAAATATTCAACATATAGAAAATGATAATGAAAATAGGATTTACTAATATTAATGATATTAGCGACAACTTTCGGATGCTCTAATATGTTTATTATAGTTGGGTTCAACATATAAAGATTGTTTTACCAAATCCTTGTGAAGGTCAATTTATTCAATAAAGATCACATACAATCAATTTTGAAAGACGAGAAAAATAAAAGGAAACGGAAAAGTTTGTTCACATTTGAGAGTAAACAGAGTGTCAAATTAGGGGAGAATGCCGAAATGAGTGCAAGGAAACAAAGAGATGACATGCTCAAACATTTATAAGTTTTAGTATTTGTGGGTTCTTTTGTAAAGCTGTAAGGGTGAAGGCACTAGTCTACTAGTTCTTAACGTCTCACAAAGAAATAACATCACATGCAACAATACTTGTAACTTTAAAATTAACTTTACGAAAACCTTTGACTCTGAATAACCTTAGCTCATTATTATCCCCTAAACCATTTTTTTCTTTAATTCTCATTATCCAATTTTACCTTTAATTAAAATAGAAAATAAAATAAATATATACACATATAGTTAAAAAAAATATAAAATGTAAGATATAAGATTATTAATAAAAAATAAAAATGATTAATTATGTGATGAGTTAATAGTTTTAAATAATAATAATAATAATAATAAAAAGCAAAACAAAAAATTCAGGTAAAATACTTACCATTTTTCGTGGGGCCACCACGTTTCGTGGAGATAATAAAAAATGATTTTTTCAAATTCTACTCCTTTACATAAATGAATTGAGGTTATTAGGGTATACCACGTGTAAAGATTAAAATGATAGTAAATAATGTTGAATCCCTAGCTGCAACGGAAAGACCTCGATGTAATTTCAATTTCAATTTCAAGTGTATATTTTCAACTATATATATATTTTTCAAAGATAGTTTTTGGTATTGATTTTTAGAAGGTTTTTTTGAATTTTTTACGGTCTAATCTCTTTAAAATTCAACAAAATTTGTAAAAATAAGTTTGATGGGTAATCTTTTTAATGATGCTCTAGAAGTTTTTAGGTACTGAATCATATATACTGACAAAAAAACCGATTTCCAAATAACAATCAGTTTTACCTCCAATTTTGCCCCAATCCCATTTGAGAAACTCCAAAAAATCACACTAAGAGCAACTCCATTTTTTTTGATGTAATGAATTAATACATAAAAATTAGATATAGCTTAGTTGGTTAATTTAATAAATGCTTAAGTTTTAAATATAATTGTAATTAATAACCAAGTCATAAATTGTAATTTCTTTGTTTTATTAAACAAATAAAATCATTTGACTTTACATAATGATAAGGATCCTAAATCTCACTGGTGAATAATGCAACTATTGTTGAAAGTTGTTCATATTTAAATAACATCAATCCAAAATTTGAACACATTTTTTTGTAGTAATAGCCCTGAATTTGTAGGTTTCTTTGCTACTGTCGATGAGCGATGTTTATTTTTATAAGCTAGTGGCAATTAAGTTTGTAATTTAAATTCAAAAGTTATTTTCATAGATTCATGATTTGGATGAAAAAAATCTTCTTTCTCTTCTTTTCTTTCTTTTTTTTGTTAAGTTGTTTTTTAAATTGGTCTTTTTTGTTAATTTTCGCTGCCACAATAATCAAAACCACTATGAGATATTTGATAAGTTAAGTTGATTAATTTCCCCTATACGCATCACCCCAACAAAATTATATTTTACATCACAAAAAATCATCACCCAACAAATTTATATTTTACATACATAATTGTAAGATTTAATCAATTTATTTTAATCATGCCTTTGCAAAATTAGATTGTTACCTTTATTCATAGGTTAAGCTATACTCATTTGTTCAACCGTTGGAATGCCATTCTAATGTGTTTTCCATAATAGCAAACACAAAGATATTAAGTGAATGTCAAAGGGTTTGTTGTATTTCTTCTTGTATATCACCTTTCATCATCATTTTGTGCTTTATTCTAAAGTTCCATGCGAATTGAATTTCCATTGATTATTTGAGATTTTGTTATTTTTGTCATATCTCTCATCATATATTTATCTTATCATCTAACTACTGACATGACAATATTTTACGTTTTGTTGTTTAGTGACAATAGGTAACATGTTTCATTATGACCTTTGACCCCATACAACTTAAAAACCAACTTGTAATCTAAATTTTAGTTTCAAAATATGCTTGGCATATTGTTGTTCAGTTTGAACATCTCAGTATCAACAAATTTAAACATTGCCTTTATATTTTCGTTCCACCTTGTTAGACTTGTAACAACAATTCAATATTGGTATGAATCAAATATTTTATAGAAGCAATTGTCATCCGATGAGCACATATTGTAGCTTATCATAGTGAGATATTCTATGATATTTTTTTGGAGATAGCCACCTATGAAAAGTGTATTTGTTGTAGACATCCCAAGAGTGGAAGAATTATATTCTTAGGAAGGAGATGATCATCCATTGGTCTGGCTTATCTGGTTCGTACGATTAAAGGAAAGATTTGTAATGTCCCTGACACATACTAGGATGTGGGAAGATTTTCTATCCTAGAAAGTTCTGTAAATGGAAGTGAGTAAGGTGTAACTAAGAGAACATTATTCACTAAGAAAAAAATTACAAATGCTAAGTGATAAAAAGGTGAACATATCCTGAAAGAAAGCTAATGAAAACTTAGTTTTAATTTATACGTTGAAAAATACATTAAAGTGAATTTATAAAAATAAAAAGGTAAAAGGTAGCAAAAGTGCTTGAAACAAGTCATAAAAGAAGGCAAGGTTTCTTCTCATTCTAATGTTTTTCTATTTGAGAAAAAGAAATTTTGAAACTTTTGGAAGAATCTGGGGTTTTGAAACCCTACTTGTAGATTGCTAGTTTGGTGTTGATGCCATACACCCTAACTAGTTGAAACATAATCACTTATATTTCATGCCTTTCCAAAGTGGAGAAGGAGGTTGCGGAAGATAATACAAGATAAAATTTTATCGATTTAGAAGGTATATCTTTTTGATTTTGTGTATTCTATGTCTTCTTTCGGTGAAGTTTAAAGCCAAATTCGGTAGCAAGATTATAGTTGACGGATGTAAGTGCTTGTATACTACGGAACACGTTTCTGTGTAGAGGATAAGTTTTAGATAGAGAAATGAGACAATTTTTGTAGTTCTTGCAGCATAAGATTTTGCCACTTTTACATAGGTGGCAGAGTTGCCTTGATATTTTATTGTAGGTTGAAATAGGTCCACAGATGGTGCATTTCAGAATTAGCGATTTATTTCTATCTTGGTCTCTAGGAAAAGTGTGGTAGGAGGATGGATGAATCATTTAGGTATAATTACTGGAATATGGTGAGTTCTAACCTTGTCTTTGATGATATGGTCAAACAAAGGTTAAAGTTTCCTTTTTGGGCACCACTTACTGAAATCAAGGCATCAATATTTATATCGATTAGGTAGGCCAAGTTTAAGCAAGAGATAAGGAATAGATCTATAGTATTCTTGGGCGAATCACAATAAAATGATGGATGTGTTTGTTCCTATGAAAACATCGCTTAGGCATTCCCACTAATGTCATCGAGCATTCACCTGTTCAGAAGCGTATGTGGATACGATTGTCATCCATATAATATCATCCAGTTGTCCTCTAAACTTCATGTTACATCTCTTATTGTTATATATATATGTATGTTAGTGTTGTATTACATAATATTCCTCAATTGTTGAAGTGCATTTTTATATCTGTAGGCTGTTCTTTTTTGGGGTTAATACAAGTTGTAATTATGGAGTTGAGGTGATTTCATAGTGTGGATGTGAACTATGTCCTTTAATTTGAGTTTATAGTGAAAATACACCTGCAACTATATATCATCCAAATGTTTTGAAAAAGTATCACAAGGCCCGGACCAAGAAAAACTCAAAAAATTAGTGAAAAAAGAAATAAAGATATCACAAGGTGTACGTACGGAATTATAGAATAATTTCACGCAAAATGGTCACATACTTGCAAAAATTCCTATTTGAACATAAATATAAGAAGGGTAGTACCAATCTTGTTTGCAAAAAAAATGCCTAAGTAGCTGACACTGATTTGAGCACTTGCTTCCTAGTTCTTAACTCTTGTGTGTATGAGAATTGTGAGTGGACACAGTTATGTAAAAACGACTATAGTTTGTGCCCTGTACGGTCTCGATGCATAAAAAATTTAGACTTCATGCTCCAAGATGCACTATTGTGCTATACGGAGCGCCCTTTGTTCCTTCAGGTAGGCATATAATTAGTCACAGGAGGCTGATAGTTGGTGGCGAGCATACCCATGTGGAAGATAGTAGCAATGCCCAAAATTATTATTATGAGACAGAGCCTAAGTAATATGCACTTCCTATTTCATGCTAAACTAACCATCAGAAAGCAATAATTTGTACACTCCTTTACTACACTAGAAAATCCTGAGTCGGTCTCCATGGAATACATGTTAATTTTTCCCTCCACAAGCATGTTAACAATTGTGTGTTTGTAGGTTTCTCTTAGTTCTCGATGGCCATTTGCTTTCGTACGAGAAAGAGTATCACAATTGAAGCCATTACTAAAATATTCTTTGAGCATGTTGGGTTGCCTTGAACCATTATTTAGGATAGGGATATTAGGTTCCTCAATACCTCTGGTCTAACCTATGGTCTCCTAATGGTGCAACAAAGCCAGGTACGACTTCCTTTCATCTGAATGAATGGAAAAAAAAAGTGCTCTGACTTGTGATGATTGTGCATGTCTGCGTATGCAATACGAGAATCCTCATCGCCCAGGACCAAAATATTCCATATGTTCATGTATCTATAGCAAAACCACACTCCACAACACTATTGACACAATTCTTCAGGTGTGTGCAGGTTCCAATCATTTACCAATTGATATATTTCATCATTAATATTCCTTTGATAAATTATCCCATGCTACGATTGAGAGTAGATGTAACGTTTTTGAACGAATACGACGCTCCATCAACGAGTTCATGATATCTCGGAAATTTAATGTGATAAAAGAAAACTGACATGGCCAACACATGGTTCCACAAATTTTAAATTTGGTTATAAGGTGTGGTTTCCTTACGGAAAGAGTGTTATATGGGCCCCTATAGGAAAGCTCATGTCACTTCAATATAGGACTTACATAATTAGAAAGGTTGTGAGAAAATTATTTAGAATTGAGTATTCCCTCTTTCCTTGGCCTTCACCAATATTCAATGTGGAGCTACTTGATGATATTTTCCATCATGGACACCCTCGAGGTAGTCGAGAAATTTCTGTAGGCTCAATCACGGCTATATTGAATGGGATACGATGGATGATGGTAACACCAACACAAGATGCTAGCTAGCAACTTACATACAACTCTACCGAGTTGTTGAAGTAGGACAAATTCTTCACCAAGGCAAGTGACTCATGCAAGGCAAATTCAATAAATTTCTCCATTTGATGAGGAACTTGATGAAAACATCACTTCCTAGGGAAGCACGTAGGCACCAGAGTGAATGTACGATGACACCCACCTCTCTGTTAACTCAATAATTCTCTATCTTGTAGCATTTTGTAGTTTTGGGTCTAGGGTTTTAGGGTACATTTTAAGGCCTAAATAATGTTTTTATAAATTTAGTTTGCAGTTTCCATAGAATTCATATCCATTTTAAGGTGTAGTCTCGGTTATTTCTTTCCAATAAGCTGTTGTACCCCCATTTTTGCACACAATTTTTATTACGTAACAATATGTCATTGATATCAAAGGAATATTAACAGTATAATAGTTGTATCACTCATGAAAAAAAGACGATGTGAAAAGATAGGTATCTGTGTGCCCTTATCAAATGATCAAATAGATTTTGAAGTTTATCACATTTTTACAATTATTATTCCCTAATGATTGTATAAAGAAACATGCTTCTGTGATCTTAATCTTCTTTCAACGATATGTCCACTTTGAAGAATATTGGATGGAAGTTATGACATGATGTTCAGTAATAATTCAAGGCCCAAATAATATAGAGAAAAAACCCATAATATTAATATATTATGAAAATATTTTATGGAACTACGGTTCATTGTATAAGATCAATAATGAATGGTTGTATGGCTAATATTAATGGCATTAAACATCATGCAACTCTACATGATTGGATGCATGTAACGATTGAAAGGAGCACAGTACGATGCCATGCTGATAACACACCTCCATTAAGCAAGTTCCAACTCATGTCCCAGCTCAGTGACATGTGGTGATTTTGAATTGACTCAGCCATGGTGACTTCGCGCCCTGGTAGAAAGATCGAGAATGACAATACTATGGTGACTTGGAAGACATCGTGGCAGCGTCAAGTTGGCTCAATATGGTGACTTGACACCATGTTAACACTTGGCACATGCTGAACAGCACAAAGCGTGATCATGTGGTAGCACATGCAATGGAAAAATATTATGGGCTTCTGTACACATGGATGACACATCATCCCAAAGTCACATCAACACGGTGATGTGGCATCATGTTAATTGCCATATATGGCAAGGATGAAATGATGCATTCACAGGCAGAAAAGGCAAACTACTTTCTTCTATGTCACAGTTCATATGTTTTCAGTTAATGTTCTTATTTCATCATGTCGGGTGGCTTAAGGAACCCCTATAGACTTCGTGGGGAGCTTGGTCCAATAGGACAAACGTGGCGATTTAAGGAGAAGGTGGTGGATGACAAAATGTGGGCGCATGGTAGGGCCTAGTCCTTTTATTATGTGGTACCTAACAAGGGCTGAGAGTTAATCAAAAAAGTACGTGGTCACATGATAGGTTATTACAATTATGAGACTTGGCACACTAGGAAATTCAATGAGATATAGTTTTATATAATTAACATTTGGTTATATGAAATAAATGTAAATTATGTAAATTCCAACTTCCCATTACTATAGAATAAAGGCATAAAATTCCAGCCTATGGCAGCATATGGGCTCAAGACTCTTTAAGCAAATATAAATAAATGTCAATCACTCTTTCAAAAAACATAATAGGGAAGTAAGAATAAGCAAATATTCTGTAAGCTCCAGCAATACAAGTTCTATTGATTGGTGAAGGAAAAATCCTGGAGAGAATGGAGTTCTTGTAAAATCTACAGTCTGAATTTCAAAATGTGATTAATTCTCCTAGTTATGTCTATGATAAAGAAAATTTAACACTGGGTGGCCAGTACGGTTTCTCCAAAATATAGTTCAATCATACTTTGGCTTATTAAATGACCAGCTTAGTCTGTAGATTTCTAATATGATAGCTGGTGAGGTGCCTTGTCTCAAACTAAGGCCTAGTTGGTGCATACGAGTCACTTAACATTGTGATGAGTGGGTGGAATGTCCACCTTTTAGTGTATGGTCTTGTAATTCAATGCCCCATCAGTTTGTATGATGCAATTCATTGTTGTAACAACGGATTCCATGCTTTTCATGAAATATATATGGGTGTATATGGTGTATGGGGTCAACATGCAACAACTTGACATGGACCAATAATGTTAAGGTTAGTACGTTTACATTGGCATGTGGTGTTCTCCCACCTCACCTTGTTCGGTGTTTTATAATGTAAGAACATAACATTTAAAATAAACATATTTTAATTGTGCAGCTATTGAACGTTTGTTGTAAGACCTAGTTTCAAGGACATTAGGTTGAGTAATTTTTTATTGAATGCCATAAAAAAAGTTTTAATGCAACTTCTAATATTTAACATATCAATATTGTACATTTTATAGCGTACGATCCTTGAGAATAGTAACTTTCTAATATTGTGACTTAAATTTTATATGAAATTGAACAAGAAAATTACACTAGTGTGGAACACGATCCACATGGTGAAATTCGACAGCATTAATGCTAATGTAGGCATCTGAATTTTAATGGTGGAAAATAAAATTATTAATCTAATCTCATAACAACCTTTAATGTGTATAAGTGTAGTAATTAGTTAAAACAGTGGACCCAAAATTAGAGATGACGTAGGTGATTATATTATTTACGAGGTCCGATTGTAGTTGTAGCACCTGTTGGTATAGCAATCATTTAACTCAAATTAATTGAAGTTAAATCAATTATTAGTTCTGTTGATTGGTGAGCTAGTAGAAGGTCAATTAGTCAGTAGTTTAATTAAATGACGTATACCAGAAAGTAATTGATTACATATTAATAACTGCATGTCCCTTTCAATTAAGTAGCAGCCAGTTAGGACAAAAATTCAGTAAATAAGAAATATCGATTGTATTTTTAAGCAGGCTTGCCTAGGTACCCAGTTATAAACAGAAGCCCATGATGATTGCCACGTTCAAGAGTTTAAATTCCTAATAATAAGAAAAAACTTTTCCTAGGGATTAAGCAAACAAAAGCAGTCCTAAAGGTAAAGAAATTTGACATATATTAGTCCAATTTTAGATACGATTGAAAATTATCAGAGTGTATGAAAATTCTTATGTGTTTACACATATGCATTGTATTGTTTCATGATTCATAGCTAATCCTTAGTAAATATGAAGGGTTTTAATGATTGTTCCCAGTGAAGTCTTGTGTTTATATGATTGTTTGCTTATTTTCTCTTTACTTGCATGTGATTGAGCGATTGTAGTTTATATTATAAATATTGTATGAAGAAGTTCAATATCTTGTTTAGTACATTGCATGATTGGTTAGTCATTGTGCTAATTTATAAAGTATCGGGCTTTGGGAATAACAATAGTAAGAGGAATAATTAAATTTTATTAGAACAATATTAATTTGAAATCACTACTTTTGAGTAGGCATGAAGATCAGCCTGTACCTTTCTGCCCCAGGTGACAGAGACACAAGATATACACTTAAAGGCTATTTGGTCTGCATAGAAGAAAAGGATAGAGTAAAATGTTGGAGAACAATAGTTGAAGAATTCTGTGATGACAATATTCCCAAATACATGACATATGCCAACAAATGCATGGCAGAAAAGTAACAAAAAACAAGAGGATGTAGCCGAAGGAGATTCGCAGAATCATATTGTCTAAGTATCCATGGAAAAAGCAACTCCATATACTATGTGAAGGCAACAAATGAAATATATTCAAAAGCCAAGCTGACACGGAAAAGTAGCACTCCAGGAACAAACTAAGGAAAAATCAAAAATGGAGGAAAAGCACAATCAAGGGAAATACTTGAACAAGTTCACTCAATATAGGATGGCTGGAAGTGTTAGGATGTGTGGTGATGATGACTGCAACAAGCCTAGCACTTCTGGGCGTGGCTCACGCCTGGATGCCAAGACTGGGTGGATAGGAGGATCAGTTACGAGATTGAGAGCGACTATGGTTGAATTTGAGCAGAAGAGTTCTGACAGGTGCCATGGATGAATCCCTCATCTCAAGATTGATGATAGAAGGTCATGCACTTGGGTGTAAACAGAAAGTAAGGAAGAGAAGAAATCGTTCTAAAATCTGAACGGAAAATAAGGCAGAAGAAGCACAGCCAGCATGTCTGAAGGAGAAATATTTTCAACATCATGATCATGGACATTGTACGCTAGAGTGTCCAAAACAAAGAAAGGAACAGCAGAAGGCTTGGAGAAGTGGGTGGTGAAGCTTTGGCCTCAGGATGAGTTTGGACTTCTCTCTCATGCGCAGCAGCAGCATCAAGTGCTGTTCAGAAATATGTCAGTACTTGAATGGTGAAACATCTTTCACATGACGAAAACATAAATCTTTAGTAGCTTGAAAGGAGGAGAGGATCTTCGAGGTACACATCGGTTAGGTGGTAGCCAGAGAGGTATCGCTATATAGGGTTAAATACGGTCACTTTCAAGGCAGTGTGGGTAAAACTATCATATTAAAATGTATACGTACATATTAAAAGCTTGAAAAATAATTTGGTTTTAGGTTGCTATGTTGGAGGATACGGATAAAATTAACGAGTTTTAATTAAGGAAAGGCGTTCATCCGTCACAAAACCAAAAAGACAGAAAGTAAAGAAGATTAGGGTTAAGCTATGAAGAAACCTCTACATAAACTTCGGTCTCGTGGTTGCACAACATTGAGCGGGTGTAATCGGGGAAGGTGGTGAGGGCGAGGATGAGTGAGTTGCGCAAGAGATTGAGCCATCTACACCACGATTAACACCAATTATCATCGTGAGTTTAAGTTTTTAAAGGAGTATGCCATCGAATAAAACCATACCAAAGGGATACTTTAGAGTATACAAAAACCACCTTGCATAGGAGAGGAAGCGAGTAGCGAGAAATCGTGAAGTTCACTCGAGTGTGTGGACCATTATCAACACCTTCACAATGAAAACACGGTGTTAACATGATTTTTGTTGATGATTTTTAAGTGTTCGGATATTCCTTTACCAGAGAAAGATCGGACGTTCTCAATTTTTACGGGTTAAACCTTTAAATGAGAAATATAGGGAATAAGGTGAAAGCTCTAAGTAGTGACAATGGTAGAGTATATCTCTAATTAATTCAATAATTTTTAGCAAAGAAAGATTGAGAAGATTAGTTGCTCCACTCACCCTTGACAGAATGGGGTTGGAAAAGAACACTAACAATTGTGGGAGAAACATAGGCTATATTACCGATAAGACTCTGTTACGTTTGTGGCGAGAGAGCATGAAACATAAACGATGTTGCAGAAAAGCGCAACGTAGTCCTCATCGGATATTGCGCAGGTAGGGCTTTTGGACGAAAACCAAATGTTTCATGTTTTAAAATTTGGCTCATCCTCTGTTTCATATGCCATAAAGATGCCGGGAATAAGATAGAACCCATGTGATTTGAGATATTTGTGGTACCATGGGTATACCACAACTGTGGGTGTATTTTCCGGCTAACGGGACTAACCAATTATTAACGGAAGATGTTAAATTGATGAGAGAAAACGTACGATTGTCATAAGAGGGATATTGACTTATTTTTTTGTCTGGGATAAAGAGAGAATTCTTAGTGCCTGAAGGATGAACCTCGGGATATTGGAACGCCTGACAAAAAAATCATGGAAGTGGCAAAAAACCACTCGCTACCGACCATCCACCCGAAGGCAAGCCAGGAAAAGCGCACGAGAAGGCAGCAATTCGTGCTAGATGCGACGGAACGTAACGTTTCTCTGTCTGCCGCCACGGATGAAGAAGGTCCCTAAAAGTTAACAGGATGGCTCTTCTGGTAGCCGGTGTTAGAGATGAGACAACCACTATTTTGAGGAAGCGATGGGAAGCCCAACATGGAGTTGGTACCGCCGAATTTGAGAAATGCTGGCCTCACATTATGGAAAACCGAGTGCATGGGAAGTGGCTCAGGAACCCGTTACAGAAATGGTGGTTGGATCCAGGTCAGGTCTCTCACAGTGAAGCAAGTGGTATACAGATGGCAAGGAAATACCATTCCATTTGCGCCGAAGTTCTCACGGGTAGAAGGTTATTGTGAGGATACTTTTGCAGGTGCAAGGTATAATAAATTAGATCATCTTACACTCTTAACTGAGCTGGATGCAACGGGTCATTAGATGGATATAAAGACAACCTTTCTAAATGGATTTATTGAGGAAAAATGTAATTATTCTTATTAAAATGTTTTAGGACATGGCAGGAAATTCATCATGTACGGTCGAAAGCGAATGAGATGAAAAAGATATAAATATTACATTTGGATAAATAACTATTACGAGTTGGGCTTAAAGTAGAAGGATGAACCTGCTATCATATTGATTGATGATAAAGATTTTGGTTATTTACCTTTATTGGTAGTCTTATATTGAGAGGTGATTATCTGTCATAACTTCTTACAAGAAGATCTTACGAAGTTTGAGACCAAAATAATAAGCTCTTGCATTATTTCCTTAGTTTGAAATACTGCTGGCAAGGAATAAGGGAGATATTTGTATCTAGGAAATTATGTAAGGAGATTTTGAGGAAAGTTCACATGAAGCTCGACCGTGGAGACTCCTCTTGCGAGTAACTAGAGAGGAGAAGCTACTTTAAGAGTTGGGGTAGTGGATGTTGCTACTTTACGAGCAGCTTGCGGTTCACTTGCTTCAGCCTGAACCTTGGAGACTTATGTCTCGTGAATTGTAGCTTAGTCAGCTGGTTAAACATATGACTATTTTGAAGGTAGAGAATCATGTGTTGATATATCTAAGAGCACCAAAGTATGGATTATAGGATAGATAGACGGAGGAAGTGAAGCTTCAAGGCTTCAGGTACGATTAGGTAGATGATCCATCAGATAGGAATAACACATCGAGGGCATCTTCAGCATGAGATCAAAAACAATTTCTTGGTACAGCAGACGATTAATTGCACTCATTTTAGGCCAGGGTAGAGTACATGGCATCTAGTACGGCTGCATGTAGGGCCATGCGGATGGAGAATATACTTGTTGGTTTGTTTGGTCATCAAATGGATCGACAGTGATACATTGTGATAACCATAATTTATAAAACTCTAAGTTAATCAATAACCCTTACGGTCCAGAAGTATATTGTTGACATACGGTACCACCATCATAGAGATTGTGTTCAAAGGTGCATTATGTTGTTGCGATGCATTCCCACGGTCGGTACGAGATATCTTAATAAAAAGGCACCTTTAAAAGAAAGGTCGAATATCGAAGGCGGATCGAGGTAGCAGGATAATTTCCTTTCTAATTGAGAGGGTGTTGAAATTCAACAAGAAAATGCCACATAATGATAAGGATTCCGGTCACACATAAGTAGAAAATTGGGTGCCACATTAGTGCTAATGTGGGCGTCCAATTTATTCATTGGAAAATAAATTGTAATATTATCTCATAACAACCATTAAAACTTAATCTAGTGTAATAAACTTGGTTAGCTCAAAATTTCCAGGTTTAGGGTCAAAGAGATAGCGCATGTAGAGGTGATTATATTATTTATGAGTCCGATTACTGGAATTGTAGCACTAGTATGGTATGAAGTATAATCAAGTAACTCAAATTAATTGAGTTAAATCAGTTTAACTAGTTCTAGCTGATTGATGAGCTAATGGAAGATCAGGTAGATTAAAATAGATTTACACAATTCCCAAGTAGTGATGTAGGTCTCACAGTGATTCCTTAATAGATACATGCATACTCAATTGTGATGATAGCCGATTGAGACAAAGGATTAAATGAAGCCGACTATGATTGTATTTTTAGCAAACTACCCGGAGTACATTATAAAGCACGAGGAGGCCCATGATAGATTGTACGGTCAAGGAAAGTTAGAATTCCTATTTATTAGGAATTAACACCTAGGGATTGTATGAAAAAGCGGGGGGTGCAGAGGTAGGAGAAATTGACTATGTATTGGTCCAATTTTCCTAGATTTGTGTGAGACAATTGGTAAGTGTGGGGTGCTACAGCACACCGCCATTGTATTTATTTTCACGGATTCCTTGGCTTTAGTTATACAATAAATATGGAGGAAGTTTTGAGCGATTTGATTTCCCAGAGAAAATCTTGTGTTGTGCGATTAGTTACTTCCTGTCTTACTTGCATGTGATTGGTGATAGCAGATTTATATTGTAAATATTGTAGAAAAAGTTCAATATCTTGTTTTAGTACACATTTGCATGATCTTATTTAATCCATTGGTATAATTTATACGGTATAATATTTATTTTATTATGTAATTTTAAATGATTATTTTGGGTTTTTGAGCTCATTCTTGAGCCCAATTTAAATTGGAAGATACATAGCATTGACTATTTATTGGTGGATGCATCCAAAAGCATAAATGTTTTTTTGTGTATATTTGATAACTTCAAAATCTCTACTTCATGGTTTTTAGGGTTTATGGGATTTAGTTTAAGTATTTCGGATACATGTTGAGAATGGATTTTGAGAAGAGGTTTTTGACGGATTGTTGAGCATGTTGAAACATCATTTTGTGAAAAGGTATGCTAAGCATGGAAAAATCTGCGTACTTAAAAACCTATTCATTTTGTTCCTTTATTTGAATATTATATGAATCCGATTTGAAAAGATTTTAAACAAGCCCACAGAAAGGAGTTGAAGAAGAGTTAGGTACCTCCTTGAAGTTTGGTGAGCCTAGAGAAGTTTGTATGTTATCATCACGGAACGGTCTCAATCAGTTTCAGAAGCTTAGATTACGACCAAAGCTTTCTCATCAACGAAGGCTGAAACGTTATTGATTGTAACTTTGACGAATCCGTTACATACTTTCAGGTTGGTGCCTTAATAAGGTTGTAGCCTACTCACAATTAATTGCATATATTGAGGCCGTGCCTCCCGAGAAGGTAAGACCTACAAAAAAATGTAATAGTTAGAAGAGCATAAGAAGAAGAATAATTTTTTGCTTTCTCTAAATGTGGTTCATGTAAAATATTGTGTTTCTTTATGATGGGATGGCTTCTTAATATGTCATTAATGTGATGGTAGCTTTATGATGAATTTATATTACTTATGGTGTAGTTCATCTCAGCACGGTTATTTGATTATAAAAATTTATTAAATGGTAAAATTTTGCTAACATTAAATCACTCCCCCTCTTAGTGTGACCTTTCGGTCCAACAAGTAGTATCAAAGTGATCATATTCAAGAACTGAAAGGTGAATCCAAAATCATACTAGCATGAATCTGAATATAAACTTTTATTTGTGTCTCTAAAATTTGAGTTGGAGGGTTTTAAATAAATGTTGAAATCAAAACCAAAGTAAACTCAATAAATTTATGGGCAACTGGAAGAAACAAAAAAGCAGCTAAAAAGAAAGAATGAATTAACTACCATCTATGAGGAAAGCATATTTAGCAAAGCGATGGTTGAGGAAATTAAGGAAGATGTCTAAAACAAAATAAGTAGCCCAAAACAATCCTCCGTTAGTACCACACATTGTTTCATAGTTATTGTTTCTGCTGTTACTATATTTTGTTCATAAGAAATGGAATGTGGTTATGGGAAGAAATTATTTTCAAAATCATATTGAATACTTTTATGCTCATAACTTTGGAAACAAGGCCAAGGATTGTAAACCAAACCAAATAAAATCGACAGCTCCTCTCAAGAAAGCACGGAAAAGAGGAAGAAAGTTTGGTCTCATACAATATGCCCCAAATTAAGGAAACAAGTGGTATGTAGATAGTGGTTGCTCAAGACAAAAGATGAGGATAAAGAAAGAAGTTAATTAACATCGAGGAAGATATGTGGAGAAAATTAAACTTTGGAAGAAATACATACGTACCAATTACGGTAAAGGAACAATTAATATTTAGAATGGAAGAATGAAGCCTAAGATGTGCAATATTAAATGATTTAAACATAATATATTAAGAATCGATCATATGTGTGATCAAGGTTTTAGTGTTATATTCAACTCTAAAAGATGTTAGAAATAGAAAATTAGGATATTTGGTAGTGGCACTCCAGCTATAGAAATAGATGACAACATATATATTCTAGATAAATCAAATTGTAGAAATTATATAACTAATGTTATATGTCAAGATTCTCCTAATCACACACTATTTTAACTTCATGCACAATACGGAGTCTAATACCGTTACGGTCATCACATGCAGAAAATTAAATCAATTGCAATACCACATGAAACAAAGACACGTGTGGGTGGTTGTTAAGGAAGGCCCTAAAGTGAGAAACCCAACTATACTGTGTATAATATGTATTATAGAAGATCACTTGTAACAATCCTCATACCGAATATTATCTGACTATAAATTAAAATCCAATCACTACACTAAATAGGGCCCCGATGCAATCCTTTTAATACTTTCACTGGCTGCCTCTACTACGCAATCTCTTTGAATAATGGCTCTTGAATGAGCTACGAATCCACTGACACCTTTCTTAATCCTCATTGGCATATCATGTGAAATTTTATGAATGACAGATATTTATTCAGGGATTATCCTGGTCACACTAATTCAGATTCATGTAACTTTTTAACCTCTTCTACTATTAATCATCAATAAAATAAAACAAGTGGTAATAAATCATAAGAACATCAAATCATCACACATATAACGCGTTATAGCCAGAAAACATAGCTAAGGCTTCTAAATGTTTGTATATTATAATGGAAGAACATGTAACAATACACTTTACAATATATCACAAGTACTCAATACTATCTCCAAAAGAAGTTACTGAAACTAGCTCGATTTTGAACAAGTGCGGGTTCGGCTCATCACTGTTGCTGCCTCCTCTGCGCAATCAGGTTATTATGTTAGAATCCAGGTGCGATCTCCTTGACGATCGCAATCCTCATTATTAATCTCCTCCAATGCTTGTGAAAATGTCATGCACAACTAATATAAACTAATAGCAAACCGGCTCTTGCTGCCCTGTCTCTTGCTGATATTGTTCAGGTACATCGCACTAAGTATTGGTGATGTGTTATTTAGTTGAATTATGAGTTAATAATTAGTGAATTAATTAATAATTAATTCACACTCATCTCTAGTGTATTAGCCGATTCATCGCTAAATACAACTAGTTCAACTAAGTTAAACCGAACACAACTCCATCAACTCCTCAATCACCTCCACCCAAAACTCTTGCCCACATGAGTCTAAGCACAAAGTCAACCATGCAATAGCTCAACCAAACCCCTGGGGACGCATAATTCCCATCACCTTGACTACATGGGCCACATAAATAGCTCAAAGGCACAGTACGCAAGAGAATAAGATAATGTTTATAGTCCGAATATTGTTAAGAGCTATTAATATTAGGCTGACTATAACTTTTGTGGCGGTCTAAGCAGTTCTGCCCAATGTCTAAATGAGAGTCCATCTATTTTTACCAACTCAAACCAATCAATAAAATAACATCATGCAACTCTAGACCACATGTCACTGTATAAAAATAGATATAGTCTAAAAATAGACTTTGCGCAAAAATAGCCTGGGCCACTTAAGTGAAAGGCGCTTCATTTCACTAAGCTCCATCATCTTGTTACATTTCAACATCTCCAATCAATGTGTGGTACAAAACAATACATACTATAATCTGTGATAATCACATACTCTGCCTACCCTCTCCACTAGTCTCTGTAGCTGTCACTTTATTGTAGTTAACTAATGTATTCTTGATTTAGTTAATGATTTAATATTTATTGAATTAATTATTAATTAATTCACACCACTCTCACTATTTTATCAATCCCAGTTGAATGAATACAACAACTCCATTGTGTCTAAACTGATTAAAAGCTGAACACAACTCACCAACTGTTCTGGCTCCACCAAACTCTGTCACATAGTTCTAGTGAAGTCCTCCGTACGATGACTCATTAAAACCTAAGAATAGAGTAATTATTACCTTGGGCGCTCTGTTTACATCTGTGCCCTTAATTTGAAAGTGCTCCAGAGAATAAGATAATATTTGATCCAAAATATTGTTAAGAGCTAATAATATTTGACATATTTATTTTATCTTTGGCAATCTAAAAATAGATTTAATATGTCTAGAAGCAAAGTCACATCTATTTTCCAACTTAAATGACACGTCACACCAAATAGCCGCTCCCATAACTCGCAAAATGTGATCGACATGTCTAAAAATGAACACAGCAAAAAGCAGCACTGGACTACATGGTAAACGCTCACACTGCTAAGCTCAACCTCATCTTAATGATCTCTTCATTCCCTCTCCAACAAGATAGGATTATACCGCCTTTTGATCACTGTCTCTGTAGGTATTCGATTTCTCACCAGTAGGCACCTTAATTAGAATATAGGATCACAGTCCTCCTATAAAGGTATAAGCAACATGAAATGTTACCCTTTTTTTGATATAAATGTGATGTGCAGGATATCAATGTATTTGAATCTATCATGAAATACTAGATTAACGAGAGTTTGATGCAACTACGAATTGTCACAATATCACGGTGGGATCAGTGTAGGCTGAACAACGAAACTGGGATCTTGCCTCATCCTGTGGCCTCGCATACGACCAGGCTGTCATGTGCTTGGCCTCATTGTACCAAGCTGCTGTGAACACAGTACTAAAAATCCCTCCAGGATGTGCTCTTTCATCGTTGGGCTCTTTCGCCCAATACGCATCAGTGAAACCATGCAACTTCCACCTCTGTCCGTGCTCTGTATGCAATCTATATCCCAATATGCCTCTCGAATATCTCAATACATGCTTGCTGCCTTCAAAAACTTGGTAGGCTTAACCTTAGCTTGTGAAAAGGTGATTGTGATGTAGCATATGTCAGGTAAGTATGTTGACTAGATACATGAGCGAACCAACAAGTTTCGACTAACAATAGTATCCACTACCTCTCTAAGTATGGCATCCTCTTCCTCCAACACCGAGTAGTTTAGGTGACTTGCGACCTTACACTGTTGAACTTCCTCGTTATCTCGGAGAACTGTTCCTTGAGACAACCGGTCCCATCACTGAACACATGAATTCTAATCCCGAAATAATGGAGGCCCAAAATCACCATCTCAAACTCATGCAAAGATCTTGCCTTGCAGGTGTATCATGGGTTCATCACTGTTAATGTCAAATCATCTACATAAAGTACAATGATCAACAACTTACCCTCCACCTGACTCTGGGATGGGCCTGGATCCCAGCCTCACTCTTGGTAGATCAAGTCCAGTGAAATAGCCCAACTACTGTCTGTGTGTACAAGCCACGGTGCATGTTGTTATACAAGCCTCTTGAAACTGCACACATGTGGCCTAAACTGCAAGAATTTACGATCATCGCATTCCTCCTGAACAGTCTTCATCCCGCAAAGAATGCCTTCTCTGTCGCTGAGAGAGCAAGGATGGTCCATATGGAAAAATACACATGCAACTGATGCAAGGTTTTCCTCATAATTGATCCCCCTCAATACCATAACGAGAAGCAAGAACAACAAATCTTTCGCCTTCTTCTCGGCCCGCTCCTGGTAGGCAAAAGCTTTCTTCACTTTGAATCCATCTCGAACCTGCCACTAATTTCCCCTTAAACGCCACGGACAATCTCTCGTACAACATAAACTTTCGACGATCGAATCATATCCCCCACTGTGGCATCTACCCGTACGGGGTCCTCCAGCTTCTAAAGAAAGAAGATGGTTACCCAATAAATCGGTGCTCCCTTCGAACCATGTATCCGATATGTCGGTCGGTGTTCTCTGCGCTGTGACATGATATGGTGCTCCTACATTTCTTGTTGCCCCGTCAAGGTCGATCCTCGGCTTCTGCTGGTGCGCTCACCTACGATGTTTAACAACGCACGCAGGCCTGCCACTCCATGAACCTCTGTATGGATGATCCACATCACACGAGCTCATCTTTAAGGGCTAAGTAGCTGTCATTTGCATGCAAGTGTATCCTCTCAAGCGACCATGGCTTTCTCATGGGGCCCGGTATCCCCGTCGCACGATGATGTTCAAGGCTGTACGGAAAATACCACCACGATAGTTGTAGGGTGTTCTCTTACCCACAATGTCCCAACTTCTCTGTGATCAGCTCCGAACGCACGGAATCCTTCGTCACGCCAGAATGTAAACGGTGAGCCAAAATATTCAAATGAGAAGTATCGGGCTTCTTACGAAAAACACCTCTTGGTGTACTCATACAAGTACTCTATGAGGACAATGGTTTTGCATAACATTATTTGCATGATTCAGCCCAAAAGTGTATGGGAAATACTGATCATGCAACATCACCCGTACGGCCACCATGATCGTTCTGTTCTTTGGCTCACGGCACCGATACAGCGCGGGTTTGTGAGGTGCTACAAACTCTCTTCGAATTCATACTGTGCAAAAGTCTGGGTGTGGAATGAATTCACCACCATTATCACTCTAAGAGCCTTCACTGTTACAGGCTATACTGTCAACGGTGCCGCCAAACTCACGGAACTGAGAATGTCTCTCTCTTCTTCTGCATGAAAAGGTCTTTCGAGAAAAGTGTCAACAAAGATCACACATAATACTGGCACTTTTGTCAGCTACGAGAAAAGGGTCCACACCGCCGCGAATTCTCTCGAGGATAAATTTGTAGCATGACTGTCCTTCTCATGAAGGTGGCTTTCTGAAATTTTCCCAAAATGCTCCCCTTGCCTTTGGCTGGTATAGGTATGCCTTTAGGAAACGTAAAAGTACGCAAAATTTTCAAGCGCCATGGGAGTAGCTGATCTCATACATTCGCCCTCGTCCCGAATCACTCCTTCTACTTTGCTGCCATTTACGCGACCATCTACCACCAATTGATAAGTTCTTTAAGGTTTCAAACCCTATCCTTAAGGTTTTCACCGGTTTGTTTTACTACACGGAAAGCCTTTCCCTCACTAAAAAAACATCATAGCCCTTGTCTTCCAACATCACCCGGAATCAAATTTATTCTTCGATACGGAACCTTTTGACATTCATATTAAGATGGAAAGGTTTGCCGGACTCCCTCTGAAAAGCTGTTCGATACCGGACGCACTATGTCTGTCTTGCCCATCTGGTGCACTCCAAGATCTTTCTCATCCAGATGGGTAAACAATCTTTCCGGTCATGGAAAGGAACACGCATCAAAACCACATTGATCCCATCATAAGCACAAGCATGCGATCGATGAAAATCATTCATTCATAGAAAAATTACGACTCTCAGTCCCAGATCTGTGGCTGCTTGTTTGCCTATTATACATGGACAATTGTTGTTGCATAATGTTGTGTTAGTGACAATGAAAGCACTTCACCATGGACATGTCACTGCTTCTTGCCTTTCGCACCGGATTGAAAAGGAATTTCTTTCCTTCCTTTCCTTGCTTTGCTTGTTAAAGCACAACTTTCTACATCTTCATTCTTACAGTAGAATCCATCACTAATGCTACCTTGTATCTCCTCACGAATCGAAGGCAAAATGCTCCCGTTACAGTATTTTCTCACAGCCATTGACGGTCATGAGAATGCCAACTCTTGACCCAAGAAACCAAGCTCCCAAGTGTCCTTGTCGATGCTTCCACTTTCTAGGCTCATCCTTGCTGAAGAAAAACCCGTATGAGGGTACTTGGGTATGCTGTTCGCCACTACCTCCATTTTATTTTCTGAAGGTTTGTCTTTAGCGCCAACTTCCTGCGTGGCTACTTTAAGTACAAAGTCTCTCAAAGCTTTCCACATCAAAAATAGATAGCTTTTACAGAAGGCTAGACACTATGTGATCATACACCTTCATCGAATCATCGACGCCTGTCTTCTTTTGTCGCCAGTGTGTTCATGTAGAAGAAGGTTTTGGAATTTACCGTCTGCAAACTCTTCAGCCGTGTCATCCCGGCCCATCACATCTATCACTTCTATGAAATATAATTGAAGCTGCCCTCGAAGAATATCCCAATGAATACGTGAAAACGCTAAATGAATGCTCAACTTCGACACCGAAAACAACAAATTAATTCCATTTTAAAAACAATTGTTTTAATAATTTTGATAATAATTGATCATTGCTGCAAGTACCATATAGAATTATATAGCCACAATGCATTATACATCCAGAATTCTCTTAAGTCACACTATTTAATACCTTGCAATACGAATCCTGCCATTGATCATCACATGCGGAAATTAAAATCAATTGCAGTACACACATGGAACCATAAAAATTCACCCGTGTACGTTGATTTAATGGGAAATAATAAAGATAGAAAACCCCAAATATAAACATATAATATATGTCATAGATATCATGTAACAATCCTCATACAAACTTATCACAAGCTAGGTACAATCCAATCGCTACACCACACTAATACAGTACCCGTCTGGCAAATCCATGCCACGATCTGCCACTGCTAGCTGCCTCTCTTGCTAATCACACTATTTAAAAGAATATTTTAAGATAAATCAAATCCACAACACCGCTGTTGAAATCCTCATGTCTCCAATCGGTAACAGTACAAGGCTTAATGCAACACTATAGTCACAAGCGGTAGTCACACTTGCTCTGCCCTGTCACGGTCTCCTGGGCCCCATCACATGCCTTGTAGTTAACTAGTATTCTTTAGTTGATTAATGAGTTAATATTTAATTAATTGTCGTTAATTACTACTTTCACTAGTGTCAATCATTTAGACTAGATACAACTAGCTCCATTGTGTCCTAATGGGTTTAAACTAATACAGCTCACGACTACTTCGCTCACAGAACTCTTGTCATAACGATTTCTAGTGATTCCTCCACACAATAGCTCCAGGTAAACCCTCGGGAATAGCGTGATTCCTGACACTCTGTACCTTTTTTATCTGTTTATACTTTGATGCTCCAAGAGAATAAGATAATGTTTAGAGTCCAAATATTCTTGAGCTAATAATGTTAAACATATTTATTTTATCACCGAAAAAGCAATCTAAAAATAGATTCCACAATATCTAAAAATAGAAATCCATCTAATTTTTAAACTTAATAGCCATCCACAAACACGCCTCAACTCATAAGAATATGATCGGCTGTCTAAAAGTAGACTTGGCAAGGAAATAGCATAATGAGCCCACTTGGTAGGCGGCTATTGCCACTGGTGTCATCTTTATTCGAATCTCAACACAAATATTGAAAAATGTAGTGTCGGGGGGAATGGATGAAATGGATATAGCCATAAAATATTGGGACATTTCAATTTTTTGATTACCTAGTAAAAATCACAAGAATACAAGTTGTTAAGGATATTCCTTTGATTTATAAGCCTCAATGGATGCCGATCGACATTCAATCAACTTCAAAACCCCAAAAAAATTCTTTTACAAGACTCCAATGCAATAGTGGATATATATATATATATATATATATATATATATATTTAGGGGTTAAATATCTAAAAGAAAAAAAAGTGAGTCCATACAAAAACAGCCCCAAGGATAAAGGGAGTGGAGGTTTCACAGGTTCAAGGGTTTAGCTCCTAAAAAAATCAATAGAAAATAATCCATAGAAAATATTGAAGTCCAATGAAGCAAAAGAGGCATATAACCACCCCTCCCACATTTACCCAATTTCAGTACCTTGTTAGGGTAAACACGAGATGAAGAGTTACTATGACATAACCCGACCTCCAAGCTCTAGTTAAGGAAGTGGGCTTACAAAAAAACCAAAAAATAACAACTGCCACAACCCCTTAGGGCTGCAAGACACTCAAGGGACAAAGAACCACCCCCAGTGACCAAACCCTTATTTGGGGCTGATTTTCATTGACCTAGGTTCCCAACACATGCATGAAAAGGGCCTAAGTGCAGTTGAAGGCCTCCAACCATATGCACAACACTTCATGAGCGAGGTTGTGATCCAAATTGTCCATTTCATAGGGTGCAAAATTCCAAGATTCGAGCCTCTTGAAATAACCTCTAGACAACTTCCCATAACTGCCTGAGACTTTCCAGAATCATTATAGACATGAAAAAAATATAATTATTCAAACTTGAGTCAGAAACTTGACCTCACCATGCCTAACCATGACATTCATTTCGTCAAACATATGGCGAACACATAAGCTACACATTATGAATGCATATCTGATCATAAGAGTATGAGATTCATCTAAGAATCATCAAGAAGGTTTAATGCCTTCTCATAATAGCCACAATAACATTTTTTAGTCCATGCATTCATCAAACATTCATACATTCATCAAAACATGTCAAGATCCATAAGTAATATACATACATAATTAGCATACAACCAACAAAAAACCAACATAGAAACCATGGCAACTCAACCATAATGTCACCAAAATAATCACTACAAATATGCATTAATTAAGGTATAGAAAAAACTCTTATTAACATAGGAAATTACCAACCAAGCCAGGGAATTCCACGTACCACCTGACCATATATTGGGTTGAACCAAATCTCTCTTTCATCCAATCACGTCGGTGCCATATTCCAAGCATGAATGTGGGATCTCATGGAATAAACCAACAAAACCCAACCAGGGTTTCTAGAATCCAAACCACCTCAACGCTCAACCTATGATTCCACCTCGCGTCCGAACATCACTAACACCAACTAGATTTGTCTCTACCCAAGCTATCCAGGGCTTTAGGAACTAGTAAATCAACCCACAACCTTCTATGGTTCCAAATAATTTGTCCAACTGGGACTAGTAATTCAACCCACCAAGGGCTCCAGACCATTTTTCCAACCTTGGCTACAGGACTAGTAACTCAACCCAAGTTGTTCCAGGGATTCCAGAGAGTTTTTTCCAACCCACAACCATAAGGAATTATGAGCACCAACTAGAAAAAAATCAAGTGGAAAAACCCACAACACCATGGATATCTAGGAGATGGAAAGGCAAGGCTAAAACACTGTCAATCCAAGAAAATATCCATGCCAATGACAACACATAACCAAAAATTCTCATGCATATACCATGCATCCATAAATCAACAAAGAAATCACACATGCAACATGTTACCTGCAAATCGATCCAACTATAGTTCCGGATACAATACCTGTTCCCTTGCGCTTTCCTGTTTTCCTTTGCCTTCTTTAGGCCAATCCAAGTGAAACTAGAGTGCTCCAACCATTCTCCAAGAATTATCTAAGTGTGCAAGAGTATGAGAGAGTGAGAGAATAGAAGAGAGCTCCAAAAATGAACTAAAAAAATGTTATAAACTGATCCTCAAAATCATTTTTGTCATTGCGGCCTCTTTTTTTTTTTTCATTTTCCTTCATTTTTCTTTCAATTTCCATCTCATGCAAATCTGTGACCTTTCATCTCCCTTTCTTCCCATTTTCCTTTATTTCATAAATTAAATTCCATTTAATGCCACTTTTCCTTTGCTAATGCCTTTTCCAATTTCCATAGTCATAAATTAATCATGAGTGATACCCATCACTATGTTTTTCCCAACATTCATCTTGGAATATGTGTCCCATGACCTTAGTATTATTTTATTTACATAGAGAATAAACCAGGGCCTGTTACAGGCCCCTCCCCCTTGTGGGGACATTTTCCTTGGTGTTCAATGACACTTATAAACGAATAAAACATATGCTTCCCATGGAGATTTATAACACAACTCGATGCAACATTTACATCATACCATATTGTTGAGACCATGACCATAATACCATGAACACCATACCGCTTAATGGATCTTTATAACAAAATTTCATGCAGTTAAATACATATTCATATATAGAGACATAACCAAAATACAATATCAAAGCATATATCATAATACATATTCTCAACCAATAAATAAAGAAGGACACATAGCCCACATCTGATCAACCACCTCCCATGTAGCTTTGTCGGTCCCAAAGTTCTTCCACTGCACTTTAACTTTCATGATTGATTGATTCCACAACATGAACATATTTCGCTGCAGAATGCACTGAGGTTCCAATAGAATTCTCTTTTATATTCCACCTGGAATACAAACCAATCAATCACATGATCAATGTACTTCACATATATTTTAATAAATGAAACATGGAAAACATCATTGAATTTCACTGTCAGAGGCAGTGCAATTCGGTAGGCCACTGGTCCAATCCTCTCAAGGATATCAAAAGGATCAAAATACCAAGGTTCCAGCTTGGCACATGATCTAATCCTCAAGGATCTCCTCTTGGGCTTGATACACAAGTACAGATGCTCGACAATCTTAAAAACCCTAAATACCATGTGATGATATGCATAACGCTTTTGTCTATCTTGTGTTTCCTTTATATTATTCTTGATAACATTCGTTTCCCATTCCATCTCTTCCAACATATCTGGTCCAATCAACACATTTTTCACTGGATCGCTCCAACTGATGTGAGTGTTAAAGCTCCTCCCCTAAAGTTCCTCAAAGAAAGTCATCTTCAAGGAATCTTGATACCCATTGTTGTTAGAAAAATATACCAGTGGAATATACTCTTCCCACTTCCTCTGTTGATGCATGATGTACATCCTCAACATGTCCTCAAGAATCCTATTAACCCTCTCTGTCTTTCCATCTGTCTGCAGATGATAATATATACTAAAGGCTAAATTTGTTCCCAAACCTACAAACAACTCTTTCCAAAACCTGGAAGTGAACTTGGCATCTCCGTCTGACATGTCCCTGATGAAAATATAAGATATGTCACTAGCTGAGTTCATAGAATTAATTGGAATGGAATGAGATATCTTGGTCAACCTGTCAACCACAACCATAATAGAATCATACTGCTTTGATGTCCTCACAAACCTATAATGAAGTCCATTAAAATTACCTCCCATTTCCACTCTGGAATTAGAATCAGCTACAATAAACCGCCTAGATTCTTACACTTTTCTTTTACCTATTGAAAATCCAACCATTTCGTAACATACTTAGCCACCTCTTTCTTCAAGTTTGGCTAGTGATAAAACTTCTTGACCACTGTTAATGTCTTTCAATATCCTGGGTGACCTGAATATGGATTGACATGAAATTCCACCAAGATAAGCTTCTTGAGCTTGTTGTTGTATGACACATAGATCCTGTCCCTAAATATCACTAAACCATCGGTCATGAGATGATAATTTACATCCCGTTCACCTGTACTCTACTGTTGTAGCTTGTGTAGTAAGTTGTTGGTACTTGTCATCCTGTTGTACTACTTGCGAGATCCACTCTTGCAAATTTTTCCCATATGAGCTCATATATGCAATGTGATTTACATGCACTCTTATGCTAAGAGCATCTACAATCCTTTTCTCTTTACCCTTAATGTACCTGGTGTTAGTCATTAATACTTTTCATTATCTTTTAGATGACCATAGATTGATAGTAGATTTCCTTTTGAAAACAATATTCCTTGAATATCTTGAGTTTCAGAAATCTCACTGCCTTCATTATCCTTATAAACCTATTTTCATTATCTTTCGCTTGTTCCCTTCAAAGTCACCCCTGCTTTCTCTCCTAAAACTCCCTATGGGCTTATACCTTTACTTTCATCCCTCCTTCCTTGCCTATAACCCTCATTTCCTATTTTCCTTTGTCATTGAACTCAATTCTTCCTATAGGGTTTCTATAGCTAACCCTAATCCATGTCCCTTTGGGCATAATAACCTATAACAATACTCTGTTTTCACTTGAAAATATCCAAGCCAAATTTTAGTCAAAATCAGGTCAAAGGACACTCTCACTAGGTCGTTAGGGTTTTACATGTTTTAAGGTCATCATTGGATGTTTTAGGCACTGATTTTCCTTTGCAAGAATATGGCTCAGATGTAACAGAATGTTAAGACATGGTTATTTAAGAAGGACCTGAAATTTCCAAAGAGGTCTTATCGCCCGTGACCCGCAAAATGAGAAAAATGAAAATAGTCTTAAAGACTGTCAAGAAGAGTATCAAAAGATTAATCAGCAGAAAGTACTGATGCGGTAGACTATCTACTCTTGAATGAAGGCAAATTACAGCAAAGGAAAGGGAAACAACTTGGTCTTGAAGATGATTAGGGTTTATACACTTGATGGTCCAATTGAATGCCAAAACAGTGATCACTTGCAAAAAATGACATGGAGGAAGCACACAAGGCCAAGCATAAATAAATTCTATCAAAAAATATTGAAGAAATATGGAAGAAGGTAAGGTGAACTGGACATAAATGAATGAACTTGAAAGGGCTATAGAGAACTTAGAAGACAACACTGATGATTGTTGTGAAAGACTACAGACACTTAGGGTTTTGGAAAAATGGATAGAGAAGATAGAAGAGTTAAGTTGAACTTGATGGTGGTAACTGCAGCAGATTTTGAAGAAGCTAGTGGGTGTGATTAAATCTCAAATATGTCAAAATGAACTTGTCATGCCTCAATGACCAAAAGAAAAGTCAACTTCATGTTTTTAGTCACCTACAAGGCAAAATTATAAAAGAATATCAGTGAAAAAGAGAAAAAAAGGTTTCAAACATTAGAAAGTGGGTTTTCATAATTAAATCAAATTCCTCTTATCTATTAAATCCCATTTCACCCTTCAAACGAATCATTGTTGCATTTCAAATGATCAAGAGCACTCAGGAAAGAAAAACTTGTGAGTTTGCAAACCGAATTTGGGAAACTTTTCTTGGCACTGCACGCCTGGGAAGTGGTGCTATGCCCTTGACATTTTTTCCCCACACATTTTCTGAAGGTGTTGCACGCCTGGAAGGTGGCGCTGCGCACTGGGAGTGGCACTGCACTCTTGCCCGACACACCCTCTGCTCATTTACAAAGGCGCTACGTGCTTAGGATTGGCGATGCACGCTTAGGTTTGGCGATGCGCCCTCAGCCTTGGCATTGCGCGCTTGGACAGAAAGGGTTTCTAAGCCCTCCAACCACTCAAATCACTTCAAAACGCTTTCAAATTTCCTCCAAGGTCATCCTAACAAATCTTAAGGGGTAAGTACCTGACATACACCTATTTTCAAGCTATTTTGGTGATTTCACAATCAATGGAATGAAACCCTAATCAAACCCTAAGTGTCAAGCTTGAAATCACTATCTATATGCTTATTTCATCCTCTTAGACAAAGTATCAATCATAACAACGGAAATTACATTGGTTTAGAGGGCTGCCATTCATATTTCATGCCACAATAGCCATTCCTTTCATTCTCACTCATTCCATTCATTTGCAAAGTGCCATTTCATACCCTCCCTTCATCTCATTTCACATCAGCCCTAGGGTTTCTAAAACAGAGTTTACAATGTCTGAGGGTGAAGACAGTGGTATGGAGGCCCAAATGCCAAGGAGGTATGATCATAAAGGAGGAAAGATAAACAGATTTGAGCCCCTCAATACAAGGGAACTCATGGCATCTCCCCTTACTGTTTCCCGCTTCAAACATGTAGGCTGCTTTGATTTTTGTGAAAAGGTGTAGCAAGTACAAAACCACCCTGAGCTAACAAGACTTTTTATTATCAATTTGCATGAAAAACAAGTTAATCATGCCGGTGTTATCACCTCAAAAAAAAAATTACACATCATTGTGACAAGGTTACAAAGTTTCATGGTTCAAAATTGATTTAGAAGTCAATTTAGCTTTTGTCAAGTGGTAGGTTTTAGATTTTTATGGTTTAAAGCTCATCCTTAGGTTCAAATGAAGTCCTTTTTAAACTTCTTTCATGTCAAATATTCATTATTTTCATTTGTGTGGCCATTCTCCAAAGTTTTGGGTCAAAATTGTTCAATTAGCCGATAAATCCAAGCTGTGAGCACCGCCCGTTGAAAAATTTGTTTTGGTGCTAGTGAAAATGTCAGGTTTACAGCGCAAACATGAAAAATTATATTGCAGGCGCTACGAAAGCGCGGATTTATAATTGTCTTGTCAGATGAGCTGGAAAATATCGGAAACAGTTGGGAAAGGGTAAGTTAGTGGTATGATGAGTCAGCTAATGATGAAATTCGATGTACTCACCCACGTTTGTTGTTATCATTGTCATTATAGGTTATGAATGAGGCATCATTCAGTTATGAGATGACATTTTAAATTTCAAAATCTTTCCTAATTGGTCATTCTCGTTTTCCTTTTGCCTCCATTCGAAATGTCTGAACTCTGAAGTGTTAAACCAAACCTGTGGCTGGTTCATAAGGTTTTCTACACCCATATCAAGCAAGGCTGATACAAATTTATCAAGTGAGGTTGCTTTTACATATATTCAAGCGAGGCTGATACAATTTATCAAGCGAAGCTGACAGGTTTTCTGAAAAGTATGGCAGAAGACAAGAAAATACACAGAGGAGGACAGTGCTTAAGGCATGAACCCGAAGATATGAAGTCAATAACTGAAGACCCAGTAGTGATGGAGGCATTCAGAGAAGTAGGTTGCTTACGGTTTTGTGAAAATTTGCAGGGCTCTCACACACAGGTATCCAAAGAATTTGCGATGAATTTTAAAAGAACAACTACTAAGGTGGGATGCTAAGTGTATCTATTACACCAGAGACCATTGCTGCTGTCACAGAGATACCAAGAGGTCAAGAAACTTGGTTTAAAAGCTTCAAATTTGATATGGAGCGGTGTAAAGAATTTATGAAGCCTGAGCACACAAACTTGGATCTTAATAATGCTATCCCTAGAGGCTGCATCAAAGATAATTACTCAAAGCTATTGCGCAACATTCAGAAGTTTTTCACATGTGAAGGCAGATATCACAAGGTTTACTCATATCATTTCCAGTTGCTTCTGCACTTCACTGGTAAGATTTCACTCGATTTGTCTTTTTATCTGCATAGAAGTATTGCAAAGATGGCTGATAAGGTGCAAGCGAAGTCTGACGGGAGTGAAACATCCTTGTTTCATCATGGTTTAATGAAGTTATTGATTTTAGATGAACTTCAAAAGATAGGAAGGGATTGGCCATCTTTCTTGTTTATAAATAGTTTTGAGTTAGAAACCCTAACCCCTACAAGAAACCCTAAAGCTAAAGGAGTTCCATCACCACTAGTAGCAGAACCAAGTCAACCTGTGGCTGTAAAACCAAAAGAATCTGTAAAACTGAAGCCAAGGAAACAAACTAAGAAAAGGGAAGAGCAGATACAAATGCTTGATACACCAACTCCATTACCTGCAAAACAGAGGTCAAAGGTTGTCAATGATCCAAAACAGAAACAAGCTGTCAGTAAGCAGGGAATCAAAAGAGTAACTAGAAGTCAAGTAGTGGCATCAAAAGGAAAGAGAGTTGCTACAGAGGACAGCCTAGTAGCAAAGGGAAATCTAGAGGACATTCTTCATGCTATTGACATAGAGGAGACACCCATTGTTTAAGCTGAGTTCATTCGGGAAGATGAGCATAAACTGAAAAAGGCCAAGTCTGCCAAAAAGCTAGAGTTTATTGGGGAAGATGCACCTTTCATCTTTCAAGCAAGAAAGCATATGACTAGGCATGCTAGGAAACTGAAGGAAGGCAGCAAGGAAGTTAAATAACCCACCGAGACACCTAAAGCTCCTAAAGAAGTTGTTGATCTCTCATCACCTACAGTGAAACATACAACCAGCAAAACAAAGAGGGGAAAAGAAGAAATGACAGAGAAAACAAAGTTTCAGCATCTTAAGAAAAATTGAGTTGGCAAATCAAGAAATTGTTGTCATGAGAAAGAGGGCTAGAAAGCATAGTGCCGAGAAAGCACAGTTTAAAAGGATTAAGGCACTGTGGGAAGGACAAACTGATTCTATTTCTGAAACTCCAAGTAGTGCAGAGCAGTTTTTCAAATGGACAGTTCCAGCAATAAAGGAAGCCAATTTTGTCAGAATAATAAGACTACTACTAACAGAAGACTTAAAGATCAAGTGGAAGACTTAGAGCAGCAGCTGAAGTTGATTCAGGATGAGTTAAAGAGCAAAGGTATTAAAATACCAGTCATTGAAGAGCCAATAGCTAAATCAAGTGCAAATGAAGAAGGAACCTCAAGTAAGCTATAATGACTGTGTTTTTACAGTTAATATGGTTTTTAAATGTTGCAGACAAGTGTATTTCAAGTTTTTGGCATAACTACAGTTTTCATTTTTAAAATTTTTTGACAAAACAGCACACTTAGCAATTTCATAGCGCAAACAATGTAAAAAAGTAGAAAAGCGCTACAGAACTGCTGTAGCAGCTTTTCCTGCTCATTTCTAGCAGATTTTGAAGGGTAAAAGAATGAATCAAGAACTGAATTTGCTATTGAGGATGTATTAAAAGGTAATTAAGACAATCTTGGAGGAAAGAAGTCAAAAATTTGAAGAATAAGCGTTAAAATGGAATGTTACAAAGGCGCTATGAAACTGCTGTGTTTTCGTAGCGCAGTACATTACAACTCTTTTGAACAGCCTTGGAGGCGGTTTTGGACAACTGGACCCTAGGGAGGAGTTTTGGGATGCGTTAAATCAACTTCAAACAGCTAAGGAACTCGAAATAAAGAGTACATGATGGTCAGAATGTTCAAATAATGCACAAGACTCTATGCCTATAAAATAGGGGACTGTTTCCTATTTTGGTGGAGGTCAGCAATATGATCATGAAGAGTTGAAGCCCATCATCCAAGTTCGACCATGTGATGATACACTTGGCAACGATGTAAATTTGAATAGATAAAGTTGTTATAGACAGCAATAAGTAGTTTGAGTCCTTTTTGGAATAGGATTGTTTAAACAGATTAGGTATCTTTTTGTAATAAATTCCATGTCTTATGGTTATGCAAGGTGGCAGGAGTCAGAAATTTGATGTATCTACCCTAGAGGCAGATAATCTCATGTTGTAAGAGGTCTATTAAAGGCCAGGAGGTCGAATTAGTAAGGGTTGGACATTTTTGGCAAAACTGTGTTTATTGTAATTGACTAGTTTTCAGCTAATACAAAGATTTTCTGCTTAACCAACTTGAGATTCAAAAGGAGTTTTAGTGTGTTCCTATTCTATTTGCACCTCTTTTATTATCCTATTGTAGTGGTCTTTATCTATCTTACTCAGAATTCATCTTTAGATGCTCTAACTTCCTATATAAATGAACTGACTGTGTTTTTACAGTTCCATATGTGTTCATCTATTGACTAAAACTCTGATATGCCTCAACTTCCATGTTAAGTAGATTTGTTGGATTACTGAATAGATTTGACTCCATAAGCCCAATGTGTACATGTTGATGTGATTCTCAACCTACATCTATCATTTATCTGTTTATTACCTAAATAGAGTTAGCCATTCTATTGCGAAATGTGCGAAAATTGTGAATCATTTCGCGGCAATTTATATTGACGCAAAATGTGTTTTAGTAGGGGGCTCTGCAGAACTTTTCGGCCGACAGAGAGTTATACAATAGTTCGGCCGAACTTTTGATCAAAATTTCAGCCGAACTATTAAAACGTTAGATTTAACGAGTGTTAAGCGGAAAACATAGTTCGGCCGAACTAACACGTCACCAATCACGCAAAAACCAGGCTCTAAAAACGGTTCTGCAACTTTGGACTAATTAAACTCCATAAAAGGTTGTTAATTAACTGTCGGAACCAAGACAAGCATTTTCAGAATTGAATCTACTTTCAGGAAATATAACTTTTATGGAATTTCATAAACGTTTATTAATTTTAATTATTTTTCTAATAAAATGGGTGCAAACAATTTCTAAGGGTCATTGTGATTCAGTGAAATCAAAATTTTGTATCTCCCAAAATACATTGTAAGAAAAATTGAAAAAATTATGGGGCATTACATTGGTCCGTCGTCTCTATTGGATAGCTTTTAGATTTTTAGTTTATAACTTATATGTTAAGAAATTTCTTGCGACGCAAAACATATCCAAAATACGCATTTTTTTGTATTGGACCAGTTCAAAAAATTCTAGTAATTATGATATGCATCCATTGGCTTTGTAAATATGACGAAAACAAAGTAGACTCTGTCTAGATTGTTGTAACACATTTTATTTTTTCAAAAACACAAATTTTCAATGAATACAGCATTGCGACATAACATGACTTCTTATGAATCCTCTGATTGTTAAGAAACACACACTCAAAGAAACGCTAAGTTGACATATCAAATCTGCATAAAAAAATTTCAAAAAATAAGTAATAGAAAGTTAACAAAATTTCTCACAACTTTTATTTTTATCGCAAAATGAAATTCTACACAGAAAAATTGTTATAGTTTGCAAAAAGTTGAAGAATTAAAAAAAATGAAAATTTTTTCTCAAAAAAGGGCAAAAAGTGTAACCCAGCTTCACATTTTCACCCATCCGTATCATTAACCCTTGAGAGAGCTCCCTCGTGGGGCCGAGGAGGCTGTCTTAGTCAAAAGATTAGGTTTGAAATAGTTACATGAAGTTGAATGATCGGGTTGTACCCATCGTATCCAATTTTGTGATAACACCGGTCACCTTTGAGTTGTCTACAAATGCCATTGATGATGCTACAGGAATACTAAGTGTGGGAGAAAAGTGGTTCAAGCAAGCAAACCTAGACATGAGTTACTTTGAACCATACCTTAAACCTAGGTATAAAGATCATCACAAATCCATCTTCCCATTTTCTCATCTTCTTGATAGATATGCACCCATGATGAGGATAATAATGAAGTATTTCACATGTGAGGGAAGGTTTTCCCGCCTCTACTCATACCACATTCGGCTTCTTATGCATTTCACTAGGGTTAGGATGTTGCATATACCATATTATCTTACCGAAGCATTGACAAAATGGTCTACATAGTGCAAAAGAGAGACCACAATCAGAAAATGCATAGCTTGATTCATCACTCACTTATAAAGATGGTGGTTATGCACCAACTCCTGCAAAAGAATATTCCATGGGAGGCCTTCATTGCCATTGAGGTTTTCACTACTCCACATGGCCATCATCGGCAAGATATCCCTTCCTCATCTCATCCTCCCATTCCTACTTCTCCATCACATCCCACTACTCATGCATCACCATCCACTCACATTCCTTCACCCCATGATGACCCTTCCACATCACCTTTCCATAATCCTTCACCCTCATATCATGATGAAAAATCATCAAGCAGTGATGAGAACCTTGAGACAGATGGCACTAAAATGGGTGACATTGAGCCATTTCCTTTGACATACCAGAGGGGCTACAGGAATGTGTTTTTTGGACTTGAGATGCAAGGGGCCATGCCTTCTACATCAGAAAAACAACTTGACAAGGGTAAGGAAAAGGTCACAAAGCAAGTCGTTGTTGAGGAGGAAGACAAGCATGAAACTGAGCAAGAGTTTCAACTGATTGACCTAGAGGATGATGATGAGGAGAGGATCACCAATATGCTGCTCAAAAGCAAGGATGCCAAGATTAGTGAGTAAATAATGTGATCAACTATCTTGAGCTAGAGAACCAGCAGTTGGAAACAAAGCAGGCCATCAGTGAGGTCAAGGTAATCATATCTCGGAAGGAGGCCGGAAAGGCCAAGGCTATGCTAGATGAGACCTTGGGCACTTCTTATGACAATGAAGATGAGGAAGAACAACTTCCTAGGAAGAGGCCAAGGACAATTGGGTTGAAGAAGACTTTAGCCCAAGAAAGAGAGAAAGAGGTAGAATTGGCAGAGCAGCTCACTCCAAGTGATTTGCTTGCCATAGAAATTGATGGAGGTAGGGAGTCTTGGCTAGAGAGGGAAAATTTTCATTTAGAAATTCATCTAGAGAAGGCCAAAAGAGACATTGACATGCAAAATAAGATGGCCAAGCATTATGCCATGAGAAACATGATTGCAAGGGCCAAGCTCAAAAGAGCACTTGCAAAGATTCAAGCACAAAATGAGGCAAAGGAGAAGGAAAAACTAGATATCATTGCTGATATATCCCTCCAAGCATCCAAATCATGATCAACAAAGTAAGTTCCAAATTTTGGCACTTTGGCGCAAATTTTGATTTTTGATTGTTTGGCTTGCAGAAAAAAGGGCCAGACATGCAACACCACTGGCGTTTCGCTATTTTTTGGGGCACTAAAATGAAAAATGGTTTGCATCCTCATGTTCCTCATGCCAAGGATATCATCCTCCGAACATTTCATACCATTTGGAGCAAAACTGGTCCCTCAAAAGGGCCAAAAATGACCTTAAAAACACCTTTCTCCCCTCTTTTCAGCACTGGCGTTACACCCTTAGAAGTCTTGGGAGAATGTATTTTTGATAAGGAAAATTGAATCCATCCTATAAAATAAAGGAATATTTGGAAACTAGACAGGACAGGCATTCCAATGAGCTATCATGGAACTCATTTGGACATGGGAAGGCCTCTAAAACTGAGTGGCAAAACAAGTGTTTTTCCAGTCTTGGCACTGCGCGTTTGGCTTGGTGTTGCGCCCTTGTACCTTGGAACTGTGCCCTTACTAGAAATTCAACAAAAGACATCAGAAGTTATTGAAAAATATTTTTTAAAGGCCTTAAGGACAAATATCTCTAAAATTAGCTGAGGAGTTATGTTAGAACTTATTTTTGTCATAAATGAGTTTGGATATTTTTGCCTTGGGCCTTGCATGGTCTCAAAGGTCAAAGTGCCTTAAATGTGTAATAAATGACATTTTGAAACCCTCTCTAGGGTTTACTTCCTCACTTGGTAGTTAAATACTTCTTGTATGCTTAATAGTTATCGTTGGTTGATTATTGAGATGAATATTACATAGACTTGGAGTTGTGAAGAAATTGGCTTCAGAGCTTTCCGACTGTTTTGGATTGAATGCCAATGAAGCAAGCACATTCATAGGATTCATGAACATGGTTAATGGTGATGTTGTTCTAATTTAGTAATTGTGTCCTTCTGTTTTCATATTGTTTCATCTTTTCTCTTGCAATAGAACATAAAATTTAGGTTAAGATATGTTGTTAGAGGCACCTTAAGCCTATCTGCTCTCTGTTGCTCAATGTTTTCCTCTCCTAGGTCTGATTAGAGAATTATTGATGTCTCTCTGGTTCCACTTAGCTTGTTGTCTTGTAAAATTATTTAATGGAGTCAAGATAAATAACTTTATGGTATGCCCTATCCTTTGGTGTAGCTTAAAACATTGTTTTCAAGGTTTTCTTTGAAGTTTACTGATTAGGGTATGGCTTAAGAAGTTTATAGTTTTCTCTGTCCTTTAGTACATCTTTAATAGTCACTTTGAAGGTATTTTATAGTTTGATTAAAGAATTTAGGATTTCCCTGCTCTTTAATCATTACTAATGTGTTATCTTAAATGTTTTCTTTCTCTGAAGGTGAATAACTAGAGAATTTAGGAGTTCCCTGCTCTCTATGGTTTGTTGGATTGTTGTTTTGAAGTTTACTTGGTTATGTTTGATGAGAGAAGTTTATGGTGTGCCCTGTCCTTTAGTTATTTCTTAATCACAGCGATCTTTAAGGCCCTTCTTGGTATAGTATTTGTTAAAGGATTCTTAATTGCGCTTTAAACCTACTATGTTCACAATTTAATGTTCATTTTACACCTACATAACCTACTAAGATCCATTTGTCTTTGTTAACTTGCCCTATGAAACACCCTTGATTCATTGTTGTACTTTTCAAGCCTTTCACAGACCCCATAGCCCAATGGTTTGAATTTCTATTACTCTATTTGTTCTACTTGAAAACCAACCGAACCAAACAAAAGAAAACAAAAAAAGCGTATCATTATAACTAGCCTAAAATCAGCATCCTAAAACAAACAAGTCATATATTTTATACAAATATAGAGAGACCCCTCTCTAAGTCCAGGAAGGCTAGGTCCTAGGACTCCAAAGTCGGTTTGATGTTACCCTTGTCTATTTTGTCTTTCCAATCTGACAAATTACAGGGACCTAACACTCGGTCTCAAAGCCAACCTCATTGAGCATAGCCAACCACTTAGTTTTTTTTGCATTCATGTTAGGTTGGTTAAAAAAATACCTTAGCCCACTGTGATCACTCATTAGAATAAGCCTCATGCCAAGAAGATAATGTCTCCAGATCTTCAAGGCATGAAGGATCAATACCAACTCAAGATTACAAGTCACATAATTCCACTCATGCTCATTCAAATTCCTTGACTTGTAGCATACTACTCGTCCTTCCTACATCAGGAGTCCACCAAGTCATCTCTTGTAAGCATTTTTACATACCACAAAATATTTATATGGATCTGCAACCTTTAGAATTGGAGCGTTTGTAGGAAACTACTTCAACTGCTCAAAACTAGATGCAAATTCCTCTATCCATTCAAATGTCTTTCCTTTCCTTTGAAAATTTATAATAGGATAGGAAATCCATGAGAATTTCTTGATGAACCGCCTATAATAACCTGCTAATCCCATGAATGATACGACCTCATCCACATTCCTAGGATTTTCCCATTCCATGATAGATCTGATCTTTTCGAGGTCCACTACTATACCTTCTTTGGAAACAACATGCCCCAATTAGTGAACTTACTTTTGATAGAAAATGGACTATCTAAGTTTGGTGTACAACTGATGATCTCTTTGAAATATCAACACTAATACTAGATGTTCTGCATGCTCTTTCTCAATCTTAGAATATATCAATATATCATCAATTGATGATATTACAAACTTGTCCAGATAAGGACACAACACATTATTAATCAAACACATGAAAGTATCTAGAGCATTAGAAAGACCAAAAAAAACTACTACGAACTCATAATGTGCATACCTAGTCCAGAAAGCAGCCTTGTATATCTCCTCTTCTTTGATACGTACCTGATGATATCCTAATCTCAAGTCAATCTTCAAGAACACTGCTGCTCCCTTCAACTAATCAAGAAAGTCATTAATCCGTGACAAAGGTACCTGTTCTTAATCGTCACCTTGTTCAAATTCTTGTAATCAATGCATAACCTAAGAGTACCATCCTTCTTCTTCACAAGAAATATTGGTGAAACCCAAGGCAACACAATTGGCCTAGGCCCTAATATATCCCTTATCGAGCATTTCCTTAAGCTGGAAATTCAATTCCACTAATTTCAGAGTGATCTTCATGTAAGGTGTCTTTGATGTTGGTGCTACTCCCGACATCAACTTAATAGAAAATTCCACTTCCATATGAGGCGGTAACTCTGAGATCTATGTTGGAAATGCACCTTGAAACTGTTGCAAAACTGGATAAATCTTCAAGACTTTCACATCCTGAACATCCTTCCCTTTTTCACTAGAAATATGAACTACAAACAATACACATCCTTTCCTCATATTGCGCTTCACCTGCATAGATGTAACCATTCTCACTGATGTAGGCTTCTTCTTACCCTGCACTATTTTTCTCTCTCCATCATCATCCACACATTCAATAGCCTTATAATAGTAATCTACCTTAGTATTGTGAATATAAAACCAATCCATACCCAAAAACATACTGTATGATATCAATGGAAGCACATTTATATGCACTAATCTAGACATAACATTCAACTCAAATGCACAAGATCTCACCCAATAATGAAATTTTTTCTTAGTACCTGTAACCAACTGCACCAACCAAGACTATGCATGCACTTCTTTATTCAAGCAACACTTATCCACCATGCCAGGAATAATATAACTATAGTTAGATCCAGGGTCGATCAAAATAGAAAAAAATTTATCACAAAGCTTACCTTCCATCTCGATAATAGATGCCTGATAATCAACCTGCATATTATCCAATGCTACATAAATCCGAGGAATACTCTATCCAACATCCCCAACTGTTTGTTCCTTCTGAGCACTGTAAATATATGGTCTTCCAACCTGATGCTGTGGGAAATCTCTCCTGCAATGTTCCTTGCCACAAGTCCAACACTGTAAAGGCTTCCAACTGTTACCCTTGTTCTTCTCCTCAAACTGAAATCCCCATCCTCTGTCAATTGCGTTGAATTTCTTATACGACACTGCATTTTCCTTTTCATCTGTATCCTGAGGTTTTCCTCTCTTATTATCCCACTTTCATTTATTCTTCTCATAATTTACCTTCCAACCCCGTTCAGATTCAATCTTGCACTTCGATTTCTCATAAAAATGCTTCAATTTTTTGATGGCTTCCTCCAACGATCTAGGCTCATCAAAATCAATCCCGTCTTTAAATAATACCAACAAATCACTGATGAATCTCAGAATATTTTATTTCTCCTCCTTAATATAAAGCACACATCTCAAATTCTCCAAGAATCTGCTAGTATACTCCTCATCGGACATAGACCCCATCTTCAACTCATAGAACTCCTCTCCCTTGTCAAATTTGTTGGGTGTGTGTTAAATTAGGTGGGTGGACCTGCCTATGGTTTTTTGCATGGTTTTGCACATGGTTTTTGGCATGATGGTTTTCTGCCCATGGTATTTTTTAGATCCGGTCAAGGGAACTACGATTATGTTCTAATCCAGGGTTATGTGGTTTATGAATGCTTCAACATGTATATATATGTGTTGTAACATTTAAAGGAATATAATGAAAAATCAAGTAAGTATTCTCGGTTTTGGGATCCAGGGGAAAATATCTGTGTATATCTGTTTTATGTTTTATGCTCTCACTATTGTTTATTTTATGTTTTAAGAGTTTGTTTGCAGATAATTTCTATACAGGGTGAAAACCTACATTTGGTTTCAAAGTTATTTTAGCTTGAAGGGGATGCCTTTGCTGCTGAGGGGTTTTTTTCTTGGGCCTATGGTAGACCCTGTTCAGTGGAATATTTGCAAGATCATTTCTTGCGGTGAAAGAAGATGGAGAGCAGTGAAAATATAGAGATTAAGAAATTTAATGGTCACATTTTGAGTTGTGGAAGCTCAAGATGGATGATCTACTAGTGGATAAAGATCAATGGATCGCAGTAGATCCAGGTACTAAACCAACGACAATATCAGATGAAGATTGGGCGAAGTTGGATCAGAAGGACAAGAGCACAATACAGTTGCATATCTCAGATTCGGTATAATTGAATGTATCTAGGGAAGCTACAGCAAAGGATTTGTGAGAAAATTTAGGGAATTTGTACCAATCTAAGTCTCTGGTGAATAAATCTTTCTTGTGGAAAAATATGTATAACCTGAGGATGAAGGATGGAGACTTGGCGACAGAGAATCTGAACGCCCTCAATACTGTGGTAAGTCAATTTTCATCTGTTGATATTAAAATCTCAGATGAAGATAAGTGAATTTGTTTGTTGTGTTCTCTACCAGATTCATGGGATAGTCTGGTTATTGCAATAGGTAGCAATACAACTACCTTGAATTTTGATGAAATTGTCTCAGCCTCGCTGTTGGAGGAAATGAGACGAAAAAATATGAAGGGCCAGAATGGATATGCCTTGTCTGTACGAGGATGGTCCCATAACAAAAACAAAAATAATTTCTCGAGTGGGAGATCTAAATCTCCAAGAAATCCTATAAAGGTGTGCTGGAAATGTGAAAAGGAAGGGCACTTCAAAAATGATTGTAGATGTAAGGCTCCTGAAAAAGGAATGGGATTTGATGATGCTCCTTCTGTAGAGGAAAAAACCACCTCAAATGAAGGTGGAGATGTGTATTTGGCTTCTTCTTCAAATACCCATGTATATCAGGAGGCATGGTTGATTGACTCAGGTGCATCCTTTCACTTCACTCCCCATAGGAAGTGGTTCTGCGAGTATGGGAAGTATGATGGTGGTGGTGTCTTCTTTGGGGATGATAAGAAGGTCAGAATCGTCGGAATTTGTAAATTCAAGTTTAATTTGTAAGGTGGAAGGATTAGAACACTTCTTGGTGTTCTGCATATTTCTGCATTGGCTAGAAATATGATTTCTGTAAGCAATATGGACGATGAAGGTGTAAAAACAAAGTTCGAGAAATATACATGCAAGATGGTTCGGGGAGCACTGGTATTGATGCAGGGAGTTCGGATTGGAACTCTATACAAGATTCTAGGTAGCGCTGTTATATATGGGTACAACAGTTCTGTGGTTCTTGAAAGTGGAGCAGAAATCTTGGTGGTCTCTAGAGAAAAGACCATGCTATGGCATCAAAAGATTGGACAGATTGGAGAGAAGGGCCTTCGAATAATACATGGTAATGGAATGGTAGAAGGTATGTCTAATTTCTCTCTGGATTTCAATTTCTGTGAACATTGTGTAAATGTGAAGCAGAATCAGGTGAGTTTCCCTTTGGGTGCTAAGAGGGTGAATAAGATATTAGAGCTTGTGCACAGTGATGTGTTTGGACCTATGTTGGTTCCATCACTAGGTAAGCCTGTGTACTATGTGTCATTTATAGATGAATTCTTAAGGAATACATGGATATATTTCCTGAGGAAGAAATATGAAGTCTTTGATAGATTTAAATAATTTAAGGCTCTGGTGGAAAACCAAACAAAGAAGAAGATAAAGGTGTTGGGGACAGATATTGGAGTAGAATTCTGCAAGAAGAAATTTGAAGGGTTCTATAAGAAGTGTCATATAGCAGGATAGAAGAATACTCCATACACACCTTAGAAAAATGAAGTTGCAGAAAGAATGAACAATATGTTGATGGAAAAGGCAAGAAGCATGCTCAGTGGTACCAGGTTCAGATAAGAATTCTGGGCAGAGGCAGTGGAGACTGCATGCTACCTTGTTAACAAATCACATTCATTAGCGTTGGAGGTTAAGAACCCATTGCAGTATAGACTGGTAAGAAACCCTCTCTTTCACATATGAGGGTATTTGGCTGTGATGCATATGTACATGTTCCAAAGGAGAAACGAACTAAGTTGGATAGTAAATTTGAAAGGTGCATCTTTATTGGATATAAGGATGGTTTAAAAGGTTACAAGATTTGGAACCCATAAACAAGGAAGGTTGTGTACAACAGACATGTGGTGTTTAGAGAGGTGAAATATGTTGTTAAACATGAATTCCTAAAAAAGGAATCTGAGAAGACAAAGTTTGAGCTAAAGGAGGAAGAATCAGACTCTACAGCAAAACAAGATTTAGAAGAGGAAGAGCCACAAAATCCAGCTATGAGAAGATCAGTTCGAGAAAGAATGCAGCCATAAAGGTATAGTCCATATGCTTTCTATTCAAATTTTTCTTTATCCATCACTAACTATGATCCTGGAACTGTCAGGGAGGTTGTGGATTCATAGGATGGAACACTCTGGAAGGAGGCCATGATTGATGAAATGGCATCCTCGCACAAATATGAGGCATGGGATCTGGTGGAGTTGCCGTCTAGAAGGAAACCCATTGGAAGAAAATGGGTGTTTAAGAAGAAGATGAATGTAGAAGGAAATGTGGAGAAATACAAAGCTCAGTTGGTAGAAAAAGTTTATTCCTAGGTGCCGGGAATTGATTTTGGTGCTATTTTTTCTCGTGTTGCCAAGGAAACTTCTATTTGATTACTTTTATCTGTTGCTACTACATTTGATTTTGAGGTAGAACATAAGGATGTGAAGACAACATTTCTTCATGGGGGTCTAGAAGAGGAAATCTACATGAAGCAAATTGAAGGCTTTGCGGTGAAGGGTAAGAAAGAACTTGTATGCGCATTAAAAAAGTCTCAGTATGGGTTAAAATTGTCACCAAATATGTGGTATCATAAATTTGATACATATATACGGGGACTTAGCTTCACCAGAAGAAAAGAGGATAAATGTGTGTATTTTAAATTAATTGGTGGCCATGTTATTTATTTGGTCTTGTATGTGGATGATATGTTGCTGGTTGGAAATGAAAAAGAAATTATTCAAGATTTGAAGACCCAATTGTTCTCCAAATTCGACATGAAGGATCTTGGTGCTGCAAACTATATTTTGGGCATGGAAATTAAGTGAGATTGGGAAAAGAGGAAGCTTTGGTTAAACCAGAGGAAGTATGTTGAGACAATATTGTAGAGGTTCAATATCTAGGACAATAAACCGGTGAAGGTTCCTATTCCTGTAGGTGTAAAGCTATCTGCTAAACAATGTCCCAAGAAAAACGAAGAAGAAGAGGACATGTCTCATGTTCCATATGCAAGTGAAGTGGGTAGCCTAATGTATGCAATGGTATGTACTAGACCAGACATTGCACATGCAGTGGGAGTATTAAGTAGGTTTATGTCAAAACTAGGGAAGGAGCATTGGATAACAGTGAAGCAGGTTTTCAAGGATTTGCGTGGCACTAGTGATTACGGTTTGTGCTACCAGGGAAGACCTGGATTGGACAAAATTTTGGATATTCTTGGATTTGTTGAGGCAGACTGGGCTGGAGATCCGGATCAAAGAAGATATACAAGTGGGTATGTGTTTAGCCTATTTGGAGGTGCAATCAGTTGGATGAGTAAAAGACAGTCTGTAGTGGTTCTTTCAACTACAGGGGCAGAATACATGGAATCTACTCATGCAAGCAAGGAATCAATTTGGTTGCAAATATTATGTTTAAGTATGGGGTTGGTGCAATGAGTTATAAGGATAGACTGTGATAGCCAAAGTGAAATTTTCTTGGCTAAGTACCTTACTTATCAAGGAAAAGCACATTGATGTTCAATAGCACTTTGTGAGAGATATGATTGAGGAAAAAACGATGTTGCTGGTAAAGGTGTAAACTTCGAAGAATGTTGCAGATGCATTGACGAAGTCTATGAGCACTGAAAATTTCTCTTGGTGTAGAGAAAAAATGGGCGTTGCAGGGCTGTACCAACGATTAATATCTCCTCTACCCCCCTGTGGAAAGATTAAAACAAGTGGGAGAATGTTGAGTGTGTGTTATATTATTTCCACAAATAGCTCTAAGCGAGAAGCCGGGGGGGGGGGGGGGGGTAAGAGGGGGGCCGCAAGCCCCCCTACGCTTGAAGGGGGCACAAACACTATTTTAGGTGGGCAGACTTGCCGATGGTTTTTTCATGGGTTTGCACACGGTTTTGAGTCATGATGGTTTTCTTCCCCTAGTATTTTGTAGATCTAGTTAAGGGAACTATGGTTATGTTCTAATCTAGGTTTAATGGATTGGGGTTTACGAATGCTTCTATATATATGTGTTGTAACATTAAAAGGAATATAATGAAAAATCAAGCTGGTAGTCTCGATTTGGGATCCAGGGGAAAAATATCTGTGTATATATGTTTTATGTTTTATGCTCTCGCTATTGTTTATTTTTCTATTTTAAGAGTTCGTTTACGTATAATTTCGTTATAAGGTTAAAACCTACAATCATGCGTATACTCGCATAGATTCTTATTCTTTAAAGCCTCTCACACTCACTCCAAGTCAACCCTTCTCGAATTCCCCTCGACATTCTTCACATATTCCCACCAAATGTATGCTTTTCCTTTTAAGACTGAAATTAGCTATCCCATCCTTCATATTTTATTAATAATTATGAAATATGAAAAACTTATTCATCCCAAACAACCAAGCTTCTGCATCTCGTGAATTCTTCATTTCTCCATAAAATTGAAGAGGCTTTTCTTTCTTGAACTCCTTTAGGAAGTATTTCTTCTCACTCCTCCTATATGGATGGTGGTAATGATGACAATGATGTCTCTCTGAACTAGAACTAGAATAGAACCCACGTTCATTACCCCTCCTGTTAGGTGTATCCAAGAACCTACCATCTCTGACTGTGTCATCCTTGTCCAACTTGTATCATGATCAAGACCTGCTACCATATGCCCCATTAGTCCTTTCCTCATGTCCATGACTGATCCTAAGTGGTCTTTGTCCATGAGGACAGAGTGCTTTCAAAAACACCCCTTCGTGAATATAGAAATTCGCATGGTGCTTGAAAATCGCTAGGGTTTCACCTTGTCGACCGTGACAGTGATCAAATCCATGTTTCCGCCTTCAGTGACTTGGTAGAATCTAAACGTGCTCTCATTCAAGTTGGCCACATCTAAAATGTTACAAATGACACTGTAAAGGTCCCCAACCCTTCCTATAACCGTCTAAGGTGCTCGTTCGAAATCCTCCTCTTCTCTTCATCAACAGTGTCTCAACTCTTCGATGATGACCTTACAATACGTTCTGATATCTTTCGCTTCGTGCCGATTAGTTCCCTCAAACTTTCACCTCTTAACTTAATCGTTGATGTCATAGGTATTGTAACCTTGCCCTCTCCTACCTCTATTTTTCGTAGACGCGATGGCTCTGAAACTCCAAAAAAGAACTATATCTCTTCGTGACATGTACGGAAGCAGCATCGATGTCACCTTGTGGGGCGAACACTGCCATGCTGAAGGCTACACACTCTCTAAACTTTGCATGGCTCGTGTTGTTTCCGTACTTGCAATCAGTGGGGGAGAATAATCAAGTTCAGTGGCCAAACTATTGGCACAATCCCTGCTACTTCCCTGCTTATAAATCCAGATATCGCTGAAACGCGACAACTTAATCAATGGTTTGAAGAAGAAGGCATAAAATCTTCTGCGCCCTTGCTCAGCCGAAAATACACCGGCACGAGCAAGAGGCCCCTCAATATAAAAAAAATTGTCGACATTATCTCAATGCCACCCGGCGAAAAAACTCCATGGATTTCAGTTCGCGCTACTGCTACCTAAGTTAACATGGATGATTTCTACTTCCTTGCATTCCCCCTTACCATTGATGGGATGCAATGCATCAAAAAGGCTTTACGACAAGATGAAAACACCTGGTGATGTTCAAAATGTGAAGGCTCCTTCATCGAGTGTGACTACCGCTACATCCTCCGGCTCCAGTTGCACAACCACACTGGACACCTTGAAAACGTGGTGGCTTTCAAAAAAGCCGCAACTACACTTCTGGGAATCTTTGCAAAGGACCTTTGCATCCTCTCAACTGATCTTGGAGTTGTCCTGGACATATATAGAAAAATCAAAGGACAGAAATTCCTCTTCACACTATCTTTGAAGACAAACACCTTCAATGGTGTTGAACGACTATTCCCTACTCTTTTGCACGTAGAAGAAATCCCTTATGTCGATGCGTCTACTGTCCTCCTACAAGTCCTGCAGCCTGCTCCTGCCCCCCCCCCCCCAAACATAGTCTGTCGCTGGCTTTAGCTGTGCATTTCCGCCTCTTGCCCGTTTGCCCCCCTCCTCTCGTTTAATACATCCTTTCCCCCTAACACCTTTATGCTGAATGCTCATCCCCCCTCACCACACCCCCCACCCACACACATCCTCCATTGCTTCCCATCGTTCCCCCTGTAGTCTTGTTGAACCTCGCATGCCATTCATCGTTGATTGTGCATACAAATTTTTTAATCGTTACTATATATTTTCGGCACCTTATTCTATTTAAGTTGTGATATTATCGCAATCGCATATTGCAAAGATCAATGGTGACCCACGAGCATAAGCAGTCCCACTGTTTAGACAAAAGGGTGCCTCTGCAGTTGACCTCGCCAGACGCCATTTGATTGAGATCAGCGGCTGATATCTATTGTGGGGCCACAATGCCGGTGAACGAGCCATATCCCGAGGTCCCTCCGCATTGATGTAAACAAGTCGTCAATTCAGCTCGACGACAACTCATCCACTACGTCGCAAGATTAGTGCTTTAGCATTTCGCAAGTTAAAGTTTTTAAGTTGCGATGCGATTGTGCCATCGCAATCGTAAGTTTTTAAGTTTTCCCGTATCGCACCCAATTAAAAGTTACAATCTCTGAAATGTGATTTGCGATGAGGGCGCGGATGTGATGGGGTTTCGTAGACGAAACCTATAAAATTTCAAGTCTGGATATTTTGTGTTCTGTACGCAGTTTCGTGTAGAAACAAAAGAATAGAGTGGAAGGAAAATTTGATTGTTATATGTCCATTCCTGCATTGAATTGCATTAAATCTTTAGGCTCTGCCATTTTGTATTAAAAGTATGTAATTTCATATGTTTATTTGAGATGAACAAAAAGAAGAATTCAATTCCTTTCCCGTTTTCGCTCTCTCTGTTTGTGTGTAATTTTTATTTGTGCAATATTGCATTCTCGATGTTGTAAGGGGGAAACACATCCCTCTGTTGTTTATTTTCATTTTCCAACATCACACACACATTTTCTTAGTTGGAACTAACTCCCAACCACCACCATGAATTTACTGGAAACAACACACACATTAAATTGAATTTTTGATGCAGGAAGGACGAGTCTAGGATCCAAATCCAAAGTTTTATTTTTTTCTTTACACAATTTTGAGAAATGTTCAGAGCATAGTACCCAAGCCATTCTTTGCGTTAATTTCTTCACCCGCCGCATTACTTACCATTTTCCCACAGTCACAACCTGCAAGTCTCAACCCTTACCTTTTAACGCATTACCACAATGTTATTTCCCCGTCGATGTGATTTGGTGGGACCTGCAACCCATACCCAAACTCCATACAAACCTTCTATTTTCGCCTTACCTTATGCATTTTCCATTTCGCACTTACCGTTGTTTACCGCATTGCAGCCCACACATTGCACATATTAACTGTTACTGTTATGCTCCTTGCCGAACCTTGTGATGTTGCGATGTGATATTGCATTGCACATCACAATCGGAATGCTTTATGGTTTCTAGTTAATCACCCGCAGGGTATGTTATGTAACTTTCGATGCGATAGTGCCAGTGCACATCGCAATTGCAACACTTTATGTTTTCTATTAAAGTCCCAAAATTTATGTTATATGCATTGCGATGCGATAGTGCTATCGCACATCGCAATCTCAACATTTTAACTTTTCCCGTAATTACCGCAGGGTGTTTTGTTTATGGTGCGATGCGATCATGCCAGTGCACATCTTTGTTCGCAAAGCCCAATGGATAACGCCCAGGTTAAATTTTGATATCACCGAAATGCCATAAGGGCATGGACACAATGAGGTATCAAAGCTGAAATCCATAGAATTTCAGGTCCGCCAATTTATGTGTTTTGTACGATGTTTCGTGTATAAACAACATAACAGAGAAAAAGGGCGTACGTGGCTCTATGCGCTGTTAATGAAGAAATGGGATTTCACGGCAAAAAGGATGATTGGTTGTTACCCATCCAGTTCCGCATTGAATTGCAGGCTTCGGCCATTTTTTATAAGCTATTTAATTTCATATTTTCAGAGTGAGATGAATCGAATATAGAGAAGAGTTGAATAAATTGAAAAATTCCTCTCCTCTGTGTTTGTTGTCTGTCTAGCCGTGAATTGTTATTTCCGTGTTTATTACATTCTCTGTGTTGAAAGGGGAACACATTCCTCTGTGTTTTCTTTTATTCAAAATTTCCAACATATTTCTTGACATACGTTTCCTTATTTGCAACAGATATGCTAACCACACCAGATAATAGTGTGCAAATGGAACAACGACGACGCCACTATGCGCTTAACAAAGAAAGAATTAATGTACGTCGCCGCCTCTTCTTCACCAATCGTCGAGCCAACCTTCACTTTCAATCCTACGCAAACCAATCTCCTATTCCTTCCTAAAATAGACTCCTTCCCCTACATTCCACCCAACCTTTCCCAATTCCCCTTCCATCTCCACCCGCTAACCAAACCTTTCCAAACCCTTCAAATCCTTCACCTCTCACCTGCCCTGTACATGCACCTCCCCATGTGCCTCCCTTTCCACCTTCCCAACAATTTCTCCCCATCCATCTCCAACATGAACATCATCGCTTTCGTGCAAGGATCGATGCACTTTGTCCAATCCAAGTTTTCTCAAATTTTCATGAAGCTCACCCATCCATGAAAACAAAAACAAATAATGGAATCATTTCTTGTACCTGTCGTGCTGACGAATGAACAACCCATCATTTCTCCTCCATAAACAACATGGAACCAGATATCCGACCACATGTCCTCTCCTGCCTGACTCAAGTTGAAGAGATGCTCATTGCTCGTTTCAACCCCATTCTTCAAGTCACCCATGCACGTGGTGGCCAACTCAAATATTCCGGCCATACTATTAGCTTTCCTCAAGATATCACTAACATTGTCACCTCTCTTCCTCACATGATTTCAGAACTAGACATCCTTCTTGTAAAAAAAACTAGTAATGACGAAACATCCTATGAATTTTTTGTTAGTAGATCATGTGTTCATGCAGCTTTGCAATTCAAACTACAAAACGACCCATACTACAAAGATGTCCAGATTAACCAACTTTCACTCTATACTCTCCCTGTTGCACCTACCAACATTTCCAATATGCTACGCCATATCAACATGACTTCCATCCCACTCCAGGAAACCATTTTAGAAAATCCTAATTGTGAACTGGCACACCCATGCTTGTCTGACCTCCACCCATCCTCCTTTGTTTCAACTATACCAAAATCTCATTCAGAAATTGATGAAATACTTGCCTACATAGAATCCTCCAATTCCACACCCACCCATTCACTTCAAATGCCCATCATTGGCCTCTCTCTAGTCAATGAATACAACACAAAGGGCCTCTTCTCCATGGCCTTCCCCACCCTCTTCCCCACCGGATCTGCCATGATTAACCAACTAAGAATTGCAAAAGTGGATATCCAGGAATATGCTTTGCATCTAATTTTCTACCATGACAACCGTTTTGGGCAACATCCTCGCTTTCGATATTACCTATACAACCTTATCATGTGCCATCGCAGCCATGCAACTACTTCTGTCTTCATTAATAAGACCTTTCAAATACCCTTCTGCCAACAATCGCTGACCTTTGCCACCACCTTCAACAAATTCCACCTTCCACCATTCCAGATCAGATTATGCATTTCGGCTCATCCTTACGTGGGAGTCGTTCATTCTAGACCAGGGCTAGAGGGGAGCTCGCCGACATGATCATTCAACAAGGTACTCATACCATATTCTTCACACTAAGTGTAGTTGATACCAAATGGCCTAACTTGCATAATGCCATGCCTTACAACCCTCCATCCAATTCACATGATCAAACTCGATGGAGAATCCAAAACATTGGTGCAAACCCACACCGTGCATCTCAATACATCCATTTTAGATTCACAATATTCCTGTAAGAGGTCCTACTTTAAGGATTCCTTGTAAAGGATTACTGGTGCAGGTATGCATACTATTCCTTCCCTGTGTTTCCTTTCATTACTTTCACTTTCACCCATCCATCTTACTTTTTCTCCCCTTTCTTTATAAGGTATGAATGGAAACATTGCGGCTCCACACATGTCCATGGTTTCTTGTGGCTTCCAAATGCACCTACTATGGACACTCTCGACTCGACTAGCACTACAGATGTCTGTGCAGCCAAAGAATTTTTCAATACATACATCACTGCTTGGAACCCTTGCCCCCTTCACAACTGGGCTCTGGGCATGAATCATTCATCTCTACGAGACCCATACCTCCTTGGGACACATGAAATTTTTGCAGCCAATTAGTTGCAAGACTATGAACAACTTTTGAATTCCGTTCAAAGAGAAACAACTTGCCACTCCTCTACATGTTTGTGCAAGAAAAATAGCGCTACAACTTGCCGCTATGGAGTGCCATGTGAGGTTCACGGCGTCTCCTCTCTTCACATTGATGCTACTGGCTAGAAATTGTACTCCCCTGCTAGAAATGATGACAAATTAAATGTACACAATGCTCATCTGATTGCAATATGGAGGGCCAACATTGACTTTCAACCAGTTCTCTCATGCCATGTTTTGTTGAACTACATTTCAAAGTATGCAATGAAAGCAGAGGCAAAGTCTGAAAGCTACTACCAAATTCTCTCCCGTCTCTCATAATGCTCCCCCCCTAACACTCCTACTGTAATTGTCGTTCGCAAAGTCCTAACCAAAATGGTCGCTGATCGGGACATTGGTGCACAAAAAACATGCCACATGCTACAAAAACTCCCACTAACAAAGTGCAGTTGTTTTTTTTTCTCCCTCAATGTAAAAAAACAAGTATTCAAACGTGTTTCACAAGAACTGGATGGTCATCTTCCATCAACACCTTTCATCGCCTCCTACATGTAAAGACCACCTACACTTGCGGGATTGCCTCTTATTGAAGTCACATGCTCCCTGTCCTTCTCCTCCCGTCGGAAAACATTGTTGTGGAAACAAATCTTCCCTCCCATGGTCATCCAAGTCCTCCCTCATTACACCTCCATTCCATCGAAAGAATTGACATCCTATGTAGACTTATGTTGGAGCAAAATCCTTATGTACTTCCCTTTCCGCAGACTCCTTGACGAAATTGGCACATCTGACACGGCCATTTTTGCACATTGGGAAAAAACTAGACACACGTATCGGGCTTGGCATGTTCACCGCACCCCGTCCACCCCAAAACTTTCCAACTTTGGTTGTTCATCGCCTGATGACCCTCCCCATGCCCAAACCATAGACATGGATGAATGGAAATTTATCTCTCAACTCCACCGAGGTAACAATATCCTCCTCGATGAGCTTGAAATGCTTGGCCATCGTGACTTTGATGCAAACCATAATTGGGACAACTCTATCATCCCTTCGCACTTGCAAGCAACAACCATCTACTTCATCGACTTGAACCGCTCCTCCATAAGAATCCATCAACTCCAAACTCCATGCTCACATTCCCTTTCCTCCTTGTCCCCAAGCCAAACCATTGCATTCGATATCATTTTTTCCCACTTCCACAACAAAGCCGCCATGATGGTTTTAAGAATGGTAATCCAAGGCACTGCTGGCACTGGAAAGTTGTTCCTAATTGAGTGCCTCAAAAATACCTTCCTTGACAACTCCACCAATGGAGAAAACCCCTTCCTCTTGCTCGCTCCAACCGGTGTTGCAGCATTCCACATTAATGCCCTGGCGATCCACTCTGCTCTTCACATCCCTATATCCTCTATGGAACCTTTATAAGTTCAATCCCTCTTGAACCTTCAAGAACAACTCCGGCATGTAAAATACATTCTAACTGATGAAATGAGTTTCATTGGTCCTAAATTGCTTTCTCAAATTGATGATCACTTGCGTGAGGCATTCTCTTCAAATAGAAACAACCCATTTGGTGGATGTTCTATAATCCTTGTGGGGGACCTTGGCCAACTTCCACCTGTCAAAGACACACCAATGTATGTAGGCACTTCTCGTGGCACTGCACTATGGCAAAGTTTCGATACTGTGGTTAAGCTTTCAACAATGCTTCGACAACAAGGAACAATCCCTCCTCAAATTTCCTTTCGCCAACTCCTCTCCAACCTTCGCAATGCAACACCCATTATTGATGATTGGAAGCTTCTTATGAAACGTTCAAAAACAAACCTTCCTGAAGTCAAACTCCAGACATTCTCTAATTTAATGCATCTATATGCAACAAATGAGGTCATTGCCCTGCACAATAAGTCCATGTTAAAAACACTAAACCAACGAGTTTCCCATTGTTATGCTGCCCAAAGGAGAAAACTCCCCGCAAAGAAACTAGAAGATAATCAACTAGCTACGAAAAATACTCATTTGCGTTGGACAAAGTGTCATTCTCACCATCAACTTGTGAGTTGAGGCTAGCCTTGTTAATGGCTCGCTCGGCACCATTTGCGCAATCGTATATGCACCAGGCTCTAAACCCCCTGAACTCCCATCATTTGTTGTTGTTGACTTTCTTCTCAAATCCAAATTTTGTGCCAATCCCCTCCATAACAAGGGGTTCATGAACACAAGTGCTGCATGGCATGGCATGGGGCTTAACAATCCATAAATCGCAAGGCATGACACTAGATAAGGCAACAATCGACATCGTTAACATTGATCGACAAGGCCTGACTTTCATAGTCGTATCAAGAGTTCGGTCGTTGAATGATCTTTGCATCTCCCCCGCTTTCTCCTTCACACGCTATT
>JAXQQM020090896.1:0-36777 GCA_034641835.2 Pinus albicaulis | reverse complement strand
GGAAATGAGACTAAATTAACTAAAATAAAACTATCTAATTTAAGCTAAATACTGATAAAGAAATTCTAATACTAACCCGGGTAATTATATGTGAATACAACTTAAGAGTGTTTCAGAGAATTTAATTAATAATACATTTTTATGGTTATTGTTGAATTGAAACAATCTTAAGTTGTATTCACATATAGCTACCCAGGTTAGTGCTAGAATTTCTTTATCAGTATTTAGCTTAAATTAGATAGTTTTATTTCGGTTAGTTTAGTCCCATTTCCACCATCAATCCCGCAGTTCTGAGGAAGCGGTCGCTGCATCCGATCGGAGCCCGACATCTTAAGGTTACAGCCCAAAGTGGTTTTCACGATGTTTGAGCGGCGATTTCGAGGGCTCTGGGTTAATAAGTCAAAAAGCTGAAGTCATTTCCAAGTTGCCTATTCCAAATTGTCAAAGAGATGTTAGAAGTTTTCTAGGATTTACTGGTTACTATAGAAGATTTTTAGAAAACTTCACTAAAATACATCTCCACTCTTCAAATTGCTTACAAAAGACTGTGAATTTAAATGGGATCCTGATTATCAATCAGCTTTTGAAACTTTGAAAACAAGAATATCTGAAGCACCTATCTTAAGAGGACCAAATTGGAAACTCCCTTTCCATATTTCTACGGATGCTTCAGATACAGCTCTAGGAGTTGTGTTGGGTCAAAAAGATTTAGTTCCTTATGCCATTTATTATACCATTAAAAATTTGACTCCCACAGAGTTGAACTATACTGTGACTGAAAAAGAGTTTTTAGCTGTTGTTCATGCAATTAATAAGTTTAGACATTACATAACAGGCTATGAAACTCTTATTCATACTGACCATTCTGCAATTAGATATTTAATGAACAAACCTGTTACTAATGGCAGAGTGACAAGATGGCTCTTACTTTTGCAAGAATTCAATATTACTGTGTTGGATAGACCGGGAAAACAAAATACAGTAGCTGATTTCTTGTCTAGGATTCAGAATACTAAAGAAGATTCTCCTGTAGAGGATAAGTTTCCTGATGAATACTTGTTTGCAGTAACTATTAAAACTCCTTGGTATGCATATATTGCTAACTATTTGGTTACAGGGAAACTACCTTCACATTTATTTCCAAGTGAAAAACGAAAAATTATTCAGGAGAGTTCAAAATATTCATGGATTTCTAACGAATTGTTTAAAACAGGGCCAGATCTTGTGATCAGAAGATGTGTGAGGGAAGATGAAATGCCTGATATTCTTAAGGCATGTCATGATGAACCATGCGGCGGACACTTTGCGGACAAAAGGACGGCCTATAAAATCCTTTCCTTGGGATATTATTGGCCTTCTCTCTTCAAAGATGCAAAACAATATGTCAAAAGGTGTGATAGCTGCCAAAGAGTAGGGAAACCTACCCTTTCAAATGAAATGCCATTGCAAACACGGGTACTCATTGAACCCTTTGAAAAATGGGCTTTAGATTTCATTGGACCTATTAATCCACCATCTAAGCAAAAGAAGTATATATTGGTTTGTACTGATTATGTTGCTAAATGGGTAGAAGCCAAAGCATTAGTATCTGCTACTGAAAATTCAGTTGTTCATTTTCTTTATGAGGATATTTTTACTCGCTTTGGTGTTCCAAGAGAAATTGTGATAGATCAAGGAAGCCAATTCACATCCAACTTGGTGGAGAAATTGATAGAAGAATACAAAATCAAGCACAGAAGATCTACTCCTTACCATCCGCAAGCAAATGGTCAAGTGGAGTCCACAAACAAAGTTCTTGAAAGTATCATCACCAAAACTGTTCATCTACATAGAAGAGATTGGGCAGAAAGGCTTCCTGAAGCCTTGTGGGTCTACAGAACTACATGGAGAAATACAATAGGACATTCTCCCTATGTACTTGTTTATGGGAAAGAAGTCTTACTCCCCATTGAGTTCCAAGTCAAGACCTTCAAGATAGCAGTTCAGTTGGGGATGGACTTATCAGAAGCCCAAAAGCATAGAATGGAGCAATTGAATGAGCTAGATGAGATCAGACAAGAGGCAATTCTAAGAACTGATATAGTTCAATATCAAAGAGCTAAATGGCATGACAAGTACATCAAAGAGAAGAAGTTTCAAGAAGGAGATTGGGCATTGTTATTTGATTCCAAGTTTAAAGATTTTCAAGGAAAATTTCAGACTCATTGGCTTGGGCCATATGAGATTGACAAGATCTTTAGCAATGGAGCTGTAAAAATCAAGACCATTGATGAGTTTCAAACTCCTCTTATTGTGAATGGCCATATATTGAAAGTTTATCATAAGCCACTCTCAAAAGAGGATTTTGTCAAAATGTTTCAAGAAAGTTCTGCAATCAGGCTGGTACAGAAGAATTCTTCTTCTCCACCAGCCTAGCTTTTGTTCTTTTCAGTTAAAAAAATAAAAATAAAAAATAATAATAAAATAAAATTTAAAAAAATAAAATAAAAAAATAAATTTTTTTTTATAAGCCTGAAAACCAATCACTGATTGGCAGTCTTATACAGAAAATATTGGGTGAAAATTAGGAACACCTGACACCTTATATTTTCCAAAAAAAAAAAAAAAAATCTCGCTTTCATTTCACAAGTTTTGTGACCACCCACTCCATTTCATTCCACTTCATTCCATTTCATTTCACTTCATTTCACTCCATTTCACTTCAGTTTATTCCATTTCATCAATAAAATTCTTTTTCATGACCATTTCCATCTGGTCATTTGTCATCTGTTCATCTCCATTCATCCAAATAATAGCTGTGTCAGTTTCCGCAGCTGACATCTGTTTCCGCAGCTGACTCCAATTTCCGCAGCCAGAAGCAGATTCCGCAGCTACAACTCTGTTTTCAAAAGAATGTACAGCCAGATGTTATTTCCATAATCATGAAATAAAATGCAGGTGAGAGGATAAAAAATGAAGACATGGAGCATTCAAGACACCAATAAAGAGTAACTAGTTGAAGACCAAGGGAAAAGGCAAAGATTCCAAAGGTATGAATAAAATTTATTTCAAATAGCATTGAAAAACACATTTTTATATAATTCTGAACCATAAGCTCCATCCATTATGTGCAATGATTATATTGACAATTCCGTAACCTTTCACGATCTCCATATTATCCTCTCGCATTCATTCTCAAACGATTCCATCATTAAACCCCCGATCTTCACTCATGTTCCAATATTCCACCGGTGACAATGAGACGTAATTGATTTGACCACGGACTCTTACAGCGGCATAAATCTATAGCCATTGTCACATTTATTTCGCAGCCACCAAATTTCAAAACATTGCCGGATGTGTTATACTCTGTTAATGTCACAGTCGTATCTCTGTCGTGCTCACGAAAACCCCTCTCTGTTCTGTTCACTCCATTTCGTTCTCTATTACGCTATAAGTCTGTATACCCACAGTCATTGTGCTCATCTCCGTGCATTCAGCCGTTCTATTTCCATTGAACCCTCACGCAGGAAAATTTGTGAAGAGCAAAAAGAAGAATGGGTAAATTGCTAAGAGCAGAACCGGAAGGACCTAAGTTTATGGAGGGATATCCGCAAGTAAGGGATATATTGAAGAAAGCAAATTGGCTGCGGTTTATCCAGAAATTCAGAGGTTATCATAAAGAAGTGACAAAGGCATTCGCAAGGTCGTTCAATGGTTTGGAAGTAGAGATTGGAGACCTTAAGTTTGCGGTCAATGAAGCATCTATAGCAACAGCCACGGAACTTCTTCAAGAGGGTGAGCGTTGGTTTAAGAATAAAAGCATCAGTGATGAAGCCTGGAGAACAATCTTACGAAACCAAGGTATGGACATAACTATTTTTAAAAGAGGAATTCTTGTTCATGCATTGAAAGAGGAATGGGCTACTTTGCTGCTAGTTGTTCAGAAATTCATTACCTGTGAAGGCCATTTTGGGTCCATGTATATGTACCATACCAGGTTGCTGATGAATTTTCTAGATAATCAAGCTCTCAATCTCCCATATTTTCTATTAAATAGCTTGAAGAAAATGTCTGTGACTGTTCAGAAGCATTTAGGAGATGTAGAACCACATCTATATCACCATGGTCTTGTAAAAATTTTGATTGAAAAAGAGTTAAAGGAGAAGAAAGACACATGGGAACAATTTTTGGTTAGAAATTTCTTTGAGGAACCTCAGGAAATTCCTGAAGGTAGTACAACAAGAAGGAGTAGGAGAAAAAGAACAATTGATGAAATTCAAAATACTCCCACTACTACAATTGAAAGAACTGATAAGGAAGAGAGACTGTCAAAGAGGAAGAAGAAAGAAATCAAGGGTAAGAAGCCAATAACACCAAAAGAGAGGAAAAATATTGAGGCTATACATCAAACCCCTTCTTCTGAAGAAGAAGATCATCAAGTGTTATCTGAAAGATTAGTTTATCTTCAAAAACAGTCATCTATGGCCAAGAAGACAGAGAAAGGAAAAAAAAAACAAAAAGATAGTGTACCACAACGTGTGAGAAGAAGCAGCAGACTTAAGGGGAAATTGAGGAAAATGCAAATGAAGGGTCCTCATTTCATTGATTTAGGAGAGGAAACATCTGAACAGTCCCCAGCTGACCATAGTCCATCTCAGTCAGTTAGTGAACCTGGTTCATTTCATTCTCAGTCAGACATTGACCATAGTCCATCCCATTCTCAGCAAGATGTTGATGTGAGCCCTCCTCAGCCAGATTTTGAAGATAACTCTCCTTCACGACATTTTGGGGACAGCCCAATAAAAATGACACCTGATATAGACCCCAAGCAGCAGGAAGTATATGACTATATAGAATCTTTGGAAAAGGCAGCTACAGGTCCCAGTACTTCGTCCATTCAGCCTCATACAGTACAGGATGATTTAGTCCAATCACTAAAACAGGAAATATTTGAGCTAGAGCTTTTAAATAGACACATCAAAAATGAAAATGAGACATTGAAGGAACAAGGTAAATTGGACAAAATCATTCATGATAATACCATGCTACATCTGGGAATATGGTAGAAGAAGAACAAGAAATTGAAAAGGAAATGCCAGAAGTTAAGCAGAGCACTGGTTAATATCAAATTTAGGTGCTTAATGAAGAAACCCAGAATGTTGGCAGCACCAAGGAAGAGGAGGAGAGGATTGGATGTGCTGGCTAAAGTGTCAAGGCATATGAACTAAGGAAGGAATATCAAAATTTTGGTTGCATGAGGACATGCAACACCTTCACAGTGGGGGTATGTTGAGTCTCAAATCTACATCTTTTCCATACACTTTTCTATACCTTTTTCATCCACCTGAACCTCCCAAGTTGTCAATATCATTGTATATTAATTGCAAAAGAGCATCTAACATGGTTTTTAACTATATTTTTGTGTTTGCTGTTTGATTTAGATTTTGTTCATCTAGCTGCGGAATCTTGCCACTTTCCGCAGCTGCTGCAACTTTCCGCAGCCATTTTTGTGAAACTCTATGTTACAGGTGTCTACAAGAAAAACGAGCCACATGGGCAAGTCATAAATGATGTGGACATGGTTCGTGTCCTATTGGCTTGAGCAAACTCATATAAAGAAGCTGCGGTCAAAGGCGTCCAAATGGAAGTCAACCGTAGAGTCCCGCGGTGACAGGACTCTGTTTCGTGTCACGTGAAGGTTCATATGGCCGTTTCTGAATTGCGGAGGACAAATTAACATCTGTACATGTCTCCATAGCCGAATTCAAACATCCACTCCTCATAGATTTACTTTTCAATACGGCCATGATCCTAGATCCGTGGACGTAATGGTCTACGTGTTCTCCACCAGCATAATCTTTAGGAATTAGTTATGTTTCTTTTGTTATATATAACGCGTTTGCATACGCATATGGAGTTAGTCTCGATTAGTCTCTGTTATCTTTGATTAGTCTGCTCTGTAATGTAATTACGCTGCCTTAGTGCCGTAATACCACCTTACTGTTATGATAGCATTTTAATATAAGAAGACTCTGTTTCCACATGTAATTCGTACTTGAAGATTGTTGCCAAGGCTGGTGTAGAGGGCCCCTGCACTTGCCAAGGTTCTGTGCATTATTGTATAGTTCTTATTTTATTTCTTTAAAGCTCATTTGTGCCTTATTGCATCTTTCATGGTATATATGCTTCATTTCTGTTTATAAACTTTCATGCTTTCCATTTCACATCTGTCTTTCATGTTTTATGTTATTGATTACTGATCAGTGTTCTTGTTTCAGGTTATAGATAGGCAGCCCGGGCATTTACATAGCTTTTTGACTAATGACATGGAATTAACATTATTCTGCTGCTAATTTGTTTTTCTTAGTTTGTTCCGATCTTTGCTTTATTCCATGTTCCATTTTGCTCATTGCTTGGTGTTTAAATTTATATATATTAAGCTGCTCATAACATCTTGATTGCTGCCTCCAAAGCCACAATTTGGGTGATGGTGAGGGATTGTATTATGAAATGTGTAGTTTGGTATTAGTTTTTTGCCAAATTTAGGTATTAATGCTCATAACATCTTGGTTGCATAGACAGCCACAAGCCCAGGTGATGGTGAAGGTTGAATTATGGATGTGTAGTTTGATATTGGTTTCCTTTCTGATTAGAAATATTAAATTGTGCCTTGTCTTCGGTTGCCTACGAAAGCCACGGCTGGACGATGGTGAGGGATTGAATTATGAATGTATGGTTTGATATTAGTTTACTTTCTGCAAGTTAGATATCGATTACTCAAGTTGTTTATGGTTATGAAAATCATAGGCCGGACTAATGATGAGGGATCAGAAGACAAGTTGATGTAATCTGATTTAGATTTACTTTGTTGCAATTTTGGATTTCTTTCAGCATAGTTTCTTTTGTGTTTAGACAGCAACAAGAATAGTTTGGTTTTCATGCTCACTAGTTCACTGTTTTGATTCATTAGACTAGCAGCACCTTTTCATTTCAGCAGCATATTTTCATTTCCTTTCAAGTTTTGTCATTGTAAGTTTCAAATTCCTTTTTTAGTTTCAAGTTGGTAAATCATTATAGAGGATATCATTTCCTTGAACAAATATAACCATACTTGTTTTTATTTTAGAATTTCCATTAGAAAACTAAAAACGACAAAAAGTTAAGAAATAGGTTATCTTGCACATATAGTGCGCCGCACTTCATCATTACGAATCCGGATTGACAAATTAAATGTAGGCAATTTAGGACACACTAAATTGACCAAACGATTTTGCTTCAGCCCATAAATAACTTTCTTCAACTTACATACTTTGTGCTCTTGGCCTTCTACCTCATAGATAGGAGGTTTTTCAACATATATCTCCTCTTTCAACACTCTATTCAAGAATGTTGACTTTACATGCATTTGATAGAATTTCCACTTTTGTTGTGCCACTATGGACAACACTGTCCTCACTATCTCAATCCTTGCAACTGGTGCAAATGTTTCTTCATAATATCTTCCTTGCTACTACTTGTAGCCTTTGACAACAAGTCTTGCATTTTGTCTTTTTATTTTTCCTTCACTGTTGATTTTGGTCTTATAGACCCATTTTACTCCAATGACTTCTTTACCTTGTGGGAGGTCTACTAATTCCCATGTATCATTCTTTCCTATTGCTCCAATCTCTTCATTCATTGCTTCAATCCATTTTTCTTATTTAATTGCATCTTCAAAATGGATTGGGTCATCAACATGACAAAAAAAAGCAAATAAATAATTCAGAACAACATTATTATCAACTTCTTCTTGCTCATAAATTTCACTCAAATTTTTGAATCTTGGTCTTCTTGGTGTGCTTGGAGTTCCACTTGAACTCGAGGGAGTTGTTGATCCGTGTGGTGTGCTTGGAGAAGCACTTCCTTGATTTGTCAAGGCTGTTCTATGCTTTCTTACGGTGTGCTCTACTGAGCTTGTGTAGGTGGAGGAGGAGCCACCGTGGAGGAATGATTTTTTGTAATCAAGTCCTCTTTATCTTCATGTGAAATACATGTCTTCACCTTCATCGTCTTCTCTAAACTTCCATCCCAAGCTTCTTGTTCAATGAAATGCATATCTCTGCTGATTATTACCTTCTTGGATGATGGATTGTATACTTTGTAGGCCTTGGATTCATCATTGTATCCAAAAAACATACACTTCTCACCCTTGTTGTCCAACTTCTTCCTTAATTGATTCGGGACATGTGCATATGCCACACATCCAAATACTCTCATGTGAGTGACAAACTACTTTGTTCCACTCCATGCTTCTTTCAGAACTCTGTTCATAACATATTTTGTTGGACACCTATTTAAAATATAAGCTGCACAATTTACAGCTTCTGCCTAATACTCATTTGGAAAATTCATTCCCTTCAACATAGTTCTTACCATGTCCATGATGGTTTTGTTCTCTCTATCTGCAACACCGTTTTGCTGTGGTGTGTACCTTGTGGTAAACTTCTTGTGTATGTCATGCTCCCTGCAGAAATGTGGGAAGTCATTGGAGATATACTCTCCACCTCTGTCAGTTCTCAACACTTTTATGTAGTGCCCACTTTAATTCTCAACAAGATATTTAAATTGTTAGAACTGTTCAAACACTTCATTGTTCTATTTCTGAAAATAAACCGATGTCTTCCTTGTCTAACCATCTATAAATGTCAAGACATAGTGACTGCCAGCTAATGATGTCATTTGCATTGGTCCACATAAGTCTTAGTGGACAATCTCTAAGTGTTCCTTTGCCCTTATACTCTTTCCTTCTAGAAAGCATTCTCTGTGTTGTTTTCCTAGGATGTAGCCTTCACATAGGCTGTCTGGTTTCTCTTTGAGTGGCAATCCCTTTACCATCCCTTTTCTATGCAACACGTTCAAACCTTCAAAATTGAGATGTTCAAATCTCAAATGCCATAACCAATTTTCATCTTTCACTTCTTCTTGAAAGACCTCTTCTGTGACTGCTACTATAACACCTCCTTCGTTCAAGTTTGTTCTGATCTTGAGAGGATACATCCTATTGCTTTTCATATGCACTTCTACAATGACCCTTTTACTTGGAGGTATGTCCATGATTGTAGATACATCATTCTTAAAAAATACATTGTAGCCCTTACTCACGAGCTATTCAATGCTTAGAAGGATACATTTGAGGCTAGGTACATAATAGACATCTAGCACAAACTTATTCTTTCCCTCCCTTGTCAGTATCGAAACTCTTCCTTTCCCCATGAAAGAGACTTTACTATCAGTCCTTGTTGTCACTTCAAATTTCACACTCTCATCTAGATTGGAAAACATTGTTATGTTTATAGTCATGTGGTTACTACGACCTAAGTCTAAGAACCATACATATTCTTGTTTTTATTGTGCCACATTACAAGTTAAAAGCACATTACTCTAGTTCTAATTTTCTTTTGTAAAATTTACACTGGGACTATTGCCCATATCATTTTGTTTATTTCTATATTGATTAGTATAATGCCCATGCTTTTTACAATAATGGCATTGGACTTTAGATTTATCATACCTTTGTTCTTGTGCTTGATTTTGACTCGAGCCTTCACTTTGATTACTAGTTTTTTCCCCTTCCACTTGTGCTTGCATGGCTGCTTCTTCCACTTATGTGTGGGCTTCTTCCTCTTCCCGGTAGTTTGATCTTCCTCAACCTCTACCTCATCCAAAAGACATTTCTGTCTTGAAAGCATGCTCGAATGAGGAGTTTGTTGTTATGTTCAGTCTATGTGCATGAGACATCAGGGATGCATGAAGTTCATCCACTGAAAATTGTGAGAGATCCTTTGTCTCTTCTATGGCCACTACTATGGTATCAAATCTTGTTGGTAGGCTTCTTAGGATTTTCTCCACTATTCTTCTCTCCTCAAATGTCTCTCCATGAGACTTTATCTGGGTAACCAACCCAATCACATGTGTGACGAATGAGTCTATGTTATCACACTCTTTCATACAGAGAGTTTCAAAATCTCTCCTCAACATTTGTAATTTTGTTGTCTTTACCTTCTCCATGCCTTGATGGACTATCTTGAGAATATCTCACACTTCCTTACACTTTGTTGCTGCTACAATCCTTGAGAAAATACTCTCATGTACTACTTGAAAGATATAAAAGAGGACTTTGGAGTCCTTCTTCCTATTTTATTTCAACAAGTCTTTTTTTGCTGCTGTCAAAGAAATAAGCGTTGCTGCACCTGTTGGTTCTAGAAAGCCATTTTCCACCAACTCCCATATATCTTGTGAAGAAAACATGCCCTCATTGTAATGGCCCAATAATCACAATTTTTACCATTGAACTGTGGTAATTATGGATTTGCAGGCTTCTGCCTACTGCTGCCATTCTGACTGTGTAAACAAACAATCAACTTGACTGTGTAAAATACAAGCCTTCTCACTGCTGGAGAAATCCGCTTGTCAAACCAATCTTACAGCTTCTTCAGTAAAGAGAGCTTGTTCTTTTATTGAGAGCCGAGACCTGCCATGATACCATGTTGAAAATATTGAATGAAATCAATAACACAGAGTGATGCTTCCCCCACAACACAGAGAACACACAAATCTACAGAATTAACAGTCAAACATACAAAAAGACACTGTAAAAACAGGGGCATAACTTTTTTTTTTCGATTTATTCAACTCTTCTCTGATTTTCAATTCATTTCACTCTGCTACATAAAACGTGAAATTACATATCTTATACAAAATGGTCGAAGTTTGTAAAACCTAATGCTATTCAATGTAATTCAATTGTTGAATGGACGTTCAACAACCAATCATCCCTGGGTTGTCAAAAGACCTATTCTTTCATTAAAACGACGCACTAGCCTGCAATTTGGTTTACACATGAAACACGTACAAAACATGTTCAAACACAAAATGGCGGATCTCAAATATTATGCAATGCGGTTCTGTGTCCACATTGCATCCACGCTCCATCGCAGATCGACGATCTTAGCATTTAACATAAGCGCGAACCGGGTAAACTTGAAACCTTGTGATGTGCGATTACGATCGCATCACATCAGAATGCAAATACAATACATTGTGGAACTTTAATGGTAAACTTAAAACATTGTGAGCGCGATGTGCGGTGGCACGATCGCGTCGTAAAACTAAGAACATATGTTGCGACGCTTAATGGAAAACTCAAAAGGTTTTTGATTGCGATGTGCGGTAGCACAATCGCATTGCACGATAAATGACATAGCTTGCGACTGGCGGAAGGTAAGTGGTAAACATTGCAAAGTGCGGTATTGCGTTGTAGCTAAACGATGGTAAGTGTGGTAAGAGAAATATAAAGGAAATAGCGGATAACAAAGATTTGCGATGGCTTGCAAAGTGTGGTGGAGGTAAGTGTGGGTCCTGCAGGATAGCGCATCAGCAATAGAATAAGTTATGGCGAAAGCGTTAAGAGTTAAAACAAAAAAAAGTTGTGATTGCACGCTACGGGCAAAAGGTAAGTCATAGCGGTGGTTGAAGAAATAAACTCAGAGTATGGCATGGTACTTTGTTTGTTGTGGTTGCGTGAAAATGCCTTTGGCTGTATGGATCTGTGCTTGTCCTTCTCTGCTGCAAAATTGATGAAGTGTGGGCTACTGCAAAGTGCTTATTCATGGCGGTGGTTGGGAGTTAATTCCAACACAAAGAAATATGCAGTCACCAAAGAAGAGTTGGAGTATAGGCTGAGCAATTAGCCTTAGACATGAAAGGAGCTCATGCTTACCCACAAACAAATACATGGTAAACTCAACTAAAAGTGAGTCCTTTCTACATATATACACGACAATTCATTGCCATTTTTCAAAGCGTAGTTGCGAGCTGCTAAAATCATGGTGGACATTTTTCCCGATGCCAATGATCCCTCATCCTCATTTATTTTTCGTTGATTCAATTTCCTAATTTCTCTGCTACCATCTCTGTTTTGTAAGACCAATTTCTCTTTGGAATTAACATCTTGAATGGTTTTCTTTGTTTTTCTCTCTCACAATTTCTCTATAACACAATATTTTTGTGGAAGGTGATGACTCCATGATTGTCCATTTAAATGAATCTCACAAAGCTAAGGAACATTTTTGATATCTCAATGCTTGCAAGGTTGCAACCTTCTTGGAAGCTTGGAGAGCGCGATCCTCCAACAAGTCTCTTGACTTTTTCAGATCTTCCATTTCTTCACCAAGATGATGTAATAACTCTTGCACTCGAGACCATTGTCTTGTATCTACATGGACTTCCTCAGAAATCTCCCTGATGGCAGCCTTGCAACGTTTCGAGCAAATCTTGTTCTCTTGTAATGTTCCCTGATAACGTTGTCCAACCTGGAAAACCTATCAAGCCAAACCTGGAATTTACAGATTCAGAGAAAGAAAACCATCCAGAAGAATGTCATCTTTCTGATGCAATCGACAATGCAATTTACATTCCTGTTTTGGTCTTCCAGCTGCATCTGTACTTCTACAACTGCAATTTACAGAAGTGTTGAGTATCGATGTATATTCCTTCCGTACCTTGGCCGCAACTTCTCTGCTCTCGTTTATTCACATTGATTACAGAGAAGCGCCATATGTTGACTCGACACCATTAGTTTCAATTTATATAGCTGATATTGAATGAATATAGTTGAATATAATGCTATGTATAAGGTAGAGTACACTTAATATTAGACGGTAAGACATATTCTGAGGTTTTGATTTTTAGATCAGAGACAAATCGGAAACGGTAGCTCCCATTCCCTCTCCTTTCTTATGTAGGGAGGGGCGAACCTGTATCATTGTTAATATATATTTCATATTCCAAGACATGTGCAAACCGACAATTCCCAAATATCTAAGCTTTTGGAATCGGTTGCATAAAGCATTCAGAAGAATGAAGGAAATTGAAAAATGTAGAAGTCGCCTCAAATTTCATTACATATTTCATGCGAAACTTTGTAAATGACAGCCAACAGATGATAACCTACACATTGTGTAGTGGAAGAAGCAACCAGTACAAGTATCCCCACGCTCTCTGGAGGGCCTTGGCGTTATCTTTAATGTAAGAAAGATACTTGGAAATTTTTCGCAAGTTGGGAATATTGGCAAGGCGTGACATCATAAATTTATAACCGGAGAAGTTTATTACGAATTGACCAGAAAAAATTAACCTTAGTCTGATCTACTTCCGCTATATAACAATTGACCTAAGTGTTCATTTTATGCATGTTTCTCATGTTATACAATATACAAAGAAGTATGCAACTTCCAAAGCTTAAACATGCAAGGAATCAATGACAACTTGAAGGAGAGCTTAGATATTTATTTTTCCATCTAACGAATGACGTTTTCAAGCAACTTTCATAAAATTCTAAGCCATAAGTTAGCATCAATCTAATTCCAAAGAAAAATTGCGAGCATTCAATAGTATTGATAGAAACACCATAATGAATATCTGTCATATAATAACCACTCTTTCCACTAGTTCTCTGTACTATTACGAGTTATAAATATTTCTTAAGAATGAATATCTTTCCTTTAATAATAAGAAGCTCTCATTTGTCAATAATTTTATATTTATCCCAAAATAAAATCAATTCCTATATTTAACAAGTTTAAATTTTTTAAATTTAATTTTTTTTTAAATCAATAATGATATATTGAGATTTTAAAAAATAATAATATATGGGAAAGGGAAAGAAATAAATTAAATATTTTTCAAAAATATTATTCTTTAGAGTAAAATATTATTAAAATTAAAATCATATGATATAAGAATTTTAGTTGCAATTGGACTTGGAAAATAAGACCTCACTCTAGTATTGCCTATGTTCTAATTACTAAAGCCTTTCCAGTGATTGGAAATGGGACTTATGTCCTGATTGCTAAATCTTGGTCATTCTGGAAAAATGTCAGAATCAATCATACTAATCGCTACATCGGAGTCCTAGTCGAATTCAACCTACAAGTGGCTTCTGTTGTGTCTCTCCACACTAAGGAAGTATGGGGATCTCCTCATGTGCAGTTCCAGTACACGATGAGGAAAAATGCTGAGAAGTCCTAGTTATCTCTTCATCTCCTCGGCTTCGTGTTCCTTTATCATTCCAGAGAATCCTCACAAAAGAGTGTTCTAAACATGGAGCAACAATGTATCGTCATGTTGTGCATCCCTAAAAGAGCTTGATTATGTTTTGACGAAGACCTTGACAAAAGTAGTGGTTTTGTGTACCACTACTTGTGAGTTAGAAAGATCGTTGGTTTTGAATTACTGCCAAATCGAACCATGAACATATTTCATCCATCGCTGGCACATCCAGCCAACAACAATTGACACAAGCATAACACTCATAACAACAAGGAAATTATCATTTTTTATTTTCTAGGGATATCTAGAGAACCAAATGTGCAATTTTATTTCACTACTAATGCCACTCAGTTTACATAACAAGAACCCTGAAACAAAACAAAAAAATAGATATAGATTTATAAGTAGGATCATTTCCTTCTCAATCAATCTAGACAATGTAATAAGCTAGAGCATTGTGTTCTCAAACAAACTAGACACTATAAATCAATCCAATGACTTATCAAATGTTTTCAATCACATCTTATTAAATTGACGACATTAAAGTCCAAGGCATAAGTAGTTCATCCATCTGAGCCCGCAACTCTTTATGAATGCATATGTCTTATTATTGCAATGCATATAAGTTAATATGTTATTATACATATGATCGCCACTTCAGTATTCTAAATAATCAAATGTGATTTAAACACAAAATAATTCAACAATGACATGTAGAAATGAACAATTACTCAACTACAACCAACAATACTTTAGGAATTAATGACACAACCAAGAAATATTTCTTTCCAGAATATTTTTTTCAGAAACTGGAATAATATTGTGTGGGATATTTTATCTCACAAACACCCTCGAAAATCATAAAAAGTAACACTAATACTTAGTCAGATTCATATCTCACAATCAAAACAAGAATTATAATAATAAATATATCATTGGCCTCTCACAAACACTATTTTTGAAAGGATAATGTTATGAAAATATTTACCTATTGTAAGTGTCTATAAACAATCTGATGGTAGAGTTGGAAATTGATTTTCTAATTGGTGAAGTATAATGTCAATGACCTTGAAGTGCATCTCTTAAGGCATTTTTCGGTGATGAGAACACAAGTGTCAAAGAAACGTTGTAGTATGTATTCACACTATGTAAAATTAAACAGGGTGAAATGTTAGCATGTAAAAATGTGAAAATATTAATTACTATTTTGAAATTCTATATTTAAAATTACACATGGTGTAAGATTTAGAATTTTTTTTATTACAAATTATTTGTATGTTATAAATAAAAATTTAGGATTATTTATGTTATTAAAAGTTTTTTTTGAAATTATGTAGCTGATTTTGAATTCTAAAATTTAATTATGAGCTTGGGGAGATTCTCTTCCCAAATCTTCTATTCCTCTGGGGAAATTTCAGTTTAACTTCCACTTTATATTCTAAAATATTCTTAGTACTAGTCAAACATTAGAAAATAGTTATGCATTTAATTCCATTTAATTAAATTTATTAATTAAAAATAAATGTCATGTATGAACATGAGTTATGGTCTTTTTGTTATGTAGTATCAATAATTCAACATATTTTCCCATGTTATTGTAACAATGCCTACTTATAGATTAAGAATCTAAATAGTAAGGTGGGATTGAATCCCGTGAGTAACAATCTTGTTACGTGTCTTTTTAATGTATATAAGTTAACTCAATTTATTTTTCTAAATATGAGATGTATTATAAAGTGAACATTATGATACTTTTAAACATTTACCAAACGTTGATTTATTCATTTCTCTAATCTAATTCTAAATTCATCCATCTTAAAAAGTCCACTCCAAATATACATCTTTACCAACAAAACTAACTTAAAAACTTTTATTATTTGACACCATATTTGTATTATCAAGTGAAATTTCAAATACAAAACAACAAAGTTATTATTTTCTTAATAAGAACTTCGAAAAATGTGAAAATGAAGGGAAAAAAGGCTTAATAATATTGGTTAATCTCTAAAGTAAAGTAGACTATGTTGTAGAGGAAAAAAAAGAAAGAAACAATGACAGTGACAGCTTCCTCATAAATTGTTCATAGAAAATAAGTGTTAGTAAAAAACAAGGATGAAGCCTTGAAAATAAACAATGAGGCTTTTAATTATTACAAAATCATCTCAAACATGGTACAACAACACTCATGAACATGTCTGAACACTATCACCATCATATTGATCAAAGAAAATTAACAACAACAAAAAATGACAATAAGAGTGTATTTATGAGTTTTTGCAACAAAATCAATAAGGGGTTACTCTTTCATGAACTTTGTTTGAACTCCACCTGTAACAAAATACACCTTACCATATTCAACATGGTCAAATCCATTAAAAATTTACCAAGATAAAAAACATAAACATAATTATTATTCTCCAAAAAAAAATCTCGTGAAAAATAAGATAATATAATACTTATTAGTCCCTTGGAAAAATGGGCATTCATATCTCACATCTTTTTAACCCTTGCAATGGCATGTTTCCAAGCCTTTAAAAGGCCTCATTACATGCACTCCATGACATAAAACATTTCAAACAGGAAAACCATGTGCTGAAAAAACCACCATTGATGACCAAGTCACTTTATTTTTCACAGAGTCAAGTTTACTTAACCTACCCTCTTAAAACCTGACATGGGTTTCCTCAACCAAATTTCATTACATGCACTTCACGGACATAGAACCATAAAAAAAAACCATGTGCTCAAAACCACCATTGTTTACAAAGTAACTTTATTTTTCATTAATTGAAGATTAGCTATCAACCCCCCCTTAAACATGACTGGGATTTCATTTAACTAAATCCAACCAAGCTAACCAAGTGAGCCAACACTACCCACATCTCGGCCTTACCCTCAAATTTTATATCCAAGTTTTCTAGTAATTTAACATGGCTTTCTTATTAGCTATATCGCTATCTAGTAATTTAACATGTCTTTCTTATCACCTATATCTTACACCATACTACACGGATCTATCACCATACTTTATCGATAATTTATGAGGGCTATGCATGCCTAACCAGGTCTTACATTCATATGCACATTTACATATAAACATTTTTCAACTCAGTTATCATTATTTTTCATTTTTTTAATAATATTTTTGTTGTTTGCCATGGACAATTCGCATCTCTCTCTTCCATAGGTCACCCACTTAATTATTAAGAGTCTACAAGTAGAGAAACCATGATAAATAAAACACTTTGTGTGCATCATTGACATAAATATAATTTTAAGAGGAGGCTTGGCATGGGTTTTCTTGTATTCCTTTTCACACATATCAATAAATCTTAGTCATCCTTAGACATGTTGATCAAAACCCATCAAGCTTCTATTTCAAATTTGACCTCAACCCATGGTTTTGATACGATGTTAAAAAATTATTGAGAGAAATTCAGTGAGAAAGATAAATTTATAAGCAACAAAAAAACAAATAAAAAAAATGTTTATTCTAAAAATATACCAAGAAACAACCAACTATAGAATATTCTATTAGTACCTTATCCACATGATACTTCACCACTCACCTCCTTCAAACCTTGGCACCGTTACATTGAAGTCTTCCCATGGATTTTAAAGGCTTCATTACTCACAGACCACCGACACAAAACCATGGTCAACCAAAACCATTTTCCCAAAAGCCCCATTGTTGACCACTTAACCTCGACTCTTTCACCGACTGAAATTGAAATTTATAGTGAACCAAAATAACCTGAACATATTTAGTACTTTCCCTAAATGTCTGTGATTCAATATGGAACATAAATGTATTTTCCATTTTGCACAAGTCTTCCTCTAGTATGACCCATTTTTTTTAGGATTTGGGAGAAAAAAATGATAGTTTTCTTTTGAAAGGCATGTGATTGAAAAGTAATTGATGAGCCACGGTCATCAACATCAACCTTTTTAAAATCAAGATCATTGAAGGTGGAAAAAGGTGATCTTAACACATCAACCAAAACAATCTTCCTCTCATCATTATATAGGTGACTGAATCTCTCTTCATGATTTTATTTGCAATCTAGCACGTCGTGAATAATGTCATTTTTCTAGATCAAATAGAATATCAAGGAATCATGATATTTTGTGGACATTTGATATTGATTGGATACTCCCTTGTAACCTTATTGAAGAGGGGAAAAGTAGTCATGAAGCACTTAATTAAAGACTTTGAAATAAGCAGCCTAGTTACTTTTCGAGAATTTTTCTCCTCCAACATACATGCAAATTTTCTTCTTCAAGAAATACTTTTCCTTAAGTAAAAAAAAAAACTCAAATTCCTCTTCCATGGTGAGTATTGGTTTGAAATTCATCTTATAGATCTTGGAAATACTTTCGCATGGTTAACTCTAAATTATCAACCTTCCTAGTTTTGTTAGAAATAAAAGGATGGAAGGATGGAATTGATGCTTACGTGTTGCGTTCTCTTATCACTGTTGTAATCCTATGGGAATCCTTAGGGTTTATGTTCAGTTAGGTAGTTAGGAAGTTAGGAAGTTATTAGTTAGTGATAACTAATTTATGAACTAATTTCTCAAGTATACATGTAACTAGTTCAATGAATGAATTATAGAAATCACATGGTTATTATTTAACAATTGTATCAAAACGCTTGAGATCCAAGGAGGCTGGTGGAAGCGTTGATGTTAAGGGAGCAGTAGATTGTTTTCAACTTGTAACAACACTTGCAGTGGATATTTTTTGCCGGCATTTTCCTCTGCTGTGTTTGCAGCATTTGATTGACAAAAACCCTCATTTCTGTTCATGTCCTGAATCTGTCTACATTTTTTTTAGATCATATTTTTTTAGCAGAGAAATATGTAAGTTTAAATCATTTTTGTTTTTGAAAACTTTGTCTTTGGAGGTACAGAAGGCCCACTTGCTGATTCTGTAAATTAAAAAAACAGTTTTTTTCTTTTTTTTTCTTTTGTGCCAATGGTAGTGGTTAAAATAGAGTTTTTTTTTTTTTTTATAAAAGAAGAAGAAGAGAAATTTGTGTCTTTAATCTCTACTGAATCTGCAAGATTAAATAGAGTATTTTTTAAAGATCAGAGTATTTATAAGAATAATTTGAATTTTGGAAGTGATTAAAACAAAATTTTATTTTAAGGGTGCGAGTGATTTAAACAGTTTTTTTTTTAAATATGAACTCCTTGGTGTCTTTAATTGGGGTTGTCCTTTTCAGAAAGGAAAATTACCAGGAGTGGTTTAGGAAAGTTAAAAATACTCTTATCTTTAATTATTTATGGGATGGAGTCTGTGAAGGAGAAGGAGAGAATGCACCGGTGTAGCCTGATGATCGGAAACAACTCGCAATCTAGCAAAGTAAGGATAAGAAGGCCTTTGCCTTAATATCCAATTCAGTTCTAGAAGAGGTAACGATATACATTACTCATATTAAAATAGCTTATGATGCCATAGAAAAACTAAAAGAGCTTTATGATTCACATTCTGAATTGGAGATAATTCAGTTACTGTTAAAGCTATTTAATCTGGAAATGAATGATAATGATCCTCTAAAACTTGCCTCTGAAATTAAAGCCATCAACCATGAAATTGAATGTACTAGAGTTAAATTTGATTTTCTGCTTACTGCCTTTATAAAGGCTCTTTACCTTAGTTATTCACACTACTTGGAATCTCTCCAAGCTAGTGGGCAATTAAAAGATATAGATTTTGAAAAATTAGTAGGAAAAATTGCAAAAAGAGAGAAGGATTTTGGCAAGAAAGAAGCATGACATAGTTCTAATAATGAAACCCTATGTCTTGCTCAAAATGAATAAAAACCTTAGTAGGAATATTTCAGAAATACCAGAGGTAATAGAGGTCGAGGTAGGAAGAATAATAGAGGCAGGGGGGGTAGAAATATTCAGGGAGATAGTGTTAAAATTGGACAACTAGGTCCAAACTCCATGTTGTGATGCTCAGATGAAGATACCAATATTTTTATTGGGTTCCTCTTTCGGAGAGGTGTAAGATCGATATAAAATTAATCTTAATCTGATGAGCAGAACATTTATTTTGATTTTATTTTTTAATAATTTCAAATATGTGTAGGTTGGCTTGAAGGTTTTACACCCCTAATAGATGTGTCACACACCTCAATGATGGATATATATACAGTCAACTTTGGAGATCATTTCACTCATCTCATCACACATCTTCTCCTCTTCTGATTTAGTACGAGCTCCTTGGAGGCAATTTCAGATCACACGTGGGAAGAAGGACGAATTACTGCAACTAGGAAGAAAGACGAATTTACTGCAGCTAGGGTTTCCACGCAAGTTTGACCAGTGTTGACTTTGGTCAACGCATGGTACAAAGAGGCTGAAAAGTAGTGGAGAATTTGATTTTGGGAGGTCGTACACATTGGCACAAAAACCTAGGTCAAAAGGTTGACCAAAGACGGAGCTGCGTTGACTTTCTTGCTGTTGTCCTGCATTGAATTTCTTGGACAGTGTTGAATTTTCAGGGGTTGAATTTGAGTTGAACATGTGGCTATTGTGAGGGTTTTTGTGACACATGCTCAGTTGGCTGACCAAGGAGACTTTGTTGGTTGAAGCATCCTGTTGACCGTCGTAACGCACCACCACATTTTTATGTTTCTAGTTTGTCTTCTGTAGATCCTCTGGTATGTTGTATCAGCATTTTACTTGATTGTTTATGTGATTTCTATAGTGAAAAGTAAAGTTTCATAAAACATAGAACATCTACATAAATTTACATTGTATCAGAGCTGAGGTGAATACAAGCCCTATTTGTAGCAATCACCAAAGAGGATAATGGGTTCCACAAACTATGGCTTCAAGGAGGATGAAAAATTGACTAGGAAGGATGACTTCCATGGTTGGAAGATGATATTGGATCTCAAATTGGAAGACCAAGATGTCATTGACTATGTGCAGGGTAAAATCCAAGAACCTCCATCCACTGCTACTGCTTCTGCCAAAATAAAGTACAAGAAGGGGGAGATAAAAGCAAAACTGATGATCAAGGAATCCATTCATGAAAGCCTGGTGGCCTACATCTCTGATTTGGGCACATCCAAAGAGATGTATGATAAATTGATCCTCATGTTCAAGGTCAAAAATGCGAATCAAGTACTATTCTTCAAGAATCAATTGAAGAATCTGAAGAAAGGTAGGGATAAGTCTGTCCAATCATACTTTCTGAAGCTGATTGAAATCAGGAACAATCTACTAGCTATTGGGGAGACAATAGCTCATCGAGAGATGGTACTCACCATAATTGGAGAGCTCTCTTCCAAATGGCATGTGTTCAACACTACCATTATAAATAATAATGTGATACCTGACTTTGAGGAAGAACTGTCAAGATGCGTTCAAGAAGAATCAAGAATGAAGGAGTATGGAAATGAAGGAAATGTTGCATACGCTGGTCATCCTTGAAAGAAGAACTCTGGTGGTCCAAGGAATAAGGGAAAAGCAGGGGCCCAAGGAAATAAGGGCAATTGTTTCACTTGTCAGAGGCCTGCTCACTATGCTAGAGAATGTCCTTTCAAGAAGGATTCTCCCGATGGTGATGATAACAACAATGATTGGAGGAATGGAGATCAAAGGAACACCAGATCCAAGGGAAAGAGGAAGGCTCCCTCCGGCAGAAATGATCAACCTTTCAAAAGTTCAAGAAACTCCAAGTATGAAGAATCACATGTTGTTGATAAAATAAATGAATACATTCTTGAATCCGCCCTCTCTGTTGCATCCCCACCCGGCACTATGGATGTCTGGTTGATAGATAGTGGTGCCTCAAGGCATATCACTGTGTTCAAGGAAGCACTTTTTGATATGGTTGAGAAGGATACTAATTTGGAAATTACCCTTGGAGATAATTTCACATATCTCATGAAAGGGACAGGGACTGTGACCCTCCACTTGTCTCAAGGTCAAGTCCTCCACTTGCAGGATGTACTCTATGTACCAAATTTGAAGAAGAACCTTGTGTATATATCAGCCATGGAAGACAAAGGTTTCAATGTGGCATTCACTAAAGGAGAGGTGCTCATGTGGAAGAAGAGATTCAAGGAAGCTATCTCGATTGGGTTTGGAGTTGATACACTCTACCAGGTTGGAGGAAGTCCGCTGGAAGAAATGACATGTCAGACTATCCGACATACTGAACTATGGCACCGAAGGTTTGGACACCTTCACTATAAATCCCTTCACGAAGCAAAGAAGGTGGTGACAAGGATGCCCCAGTTTACAAATAATCATGAAGGTGTATGTAAGGGTTGTGCCGAAGGAAAGCATACAAGGGGACCTTTCCCCTCAAATGTCACAAAGACATCTGATGTCTTGCAATTGATCCTCTGATCTATATGATATGCTGCTCGTGAAATTCTTGGGAGGATGTTCATATTATATGACGTTCATAGATGAATTCTCTCATAAAACCTGGATATACTTCTTAAAGAAGAAGGATGAGGCTTTCATGTGGTTGTGTACCTTCAAAGCCTTGGTGCAAAATATGACAAGGAAGAATATCAAGATTTTAAGAACTGATAATGGCACTGAATATGAGACAAATGAGTTCAAGGACTTTTGTAGAGAAGCTGGCATTAAGAGGGAGACCACAATTTTCTATACTCCTGAGCAAAATGGTGTTGCTAAACGAAAGAACAAGACCATTGTGGAAGATGCCCATGCCATGCTATGTCACCAAGGTCTATCGAAGTTTCTGTGGGGAGAAGCTGCGAACACTTCTGTGTACATACAAAACTGATGCCCACATTCCGCCCTAGAATCCAAAACTCCCGAAGAGGTTTCCATGGTAAGAAACCTGACATCTCACATTTTATAGTTTTTGGATGTATTGTTTACTTTCATGTGCCGAAATAAAAGAGGAGCGAGTTGGATGCTTCCGGGAAGAAAGGAATGTTTGTGGGCTATAGTGAAACTTTGAAGGCCTATAGAGTCTATGTGTCTGGTCAAAGGGAAGTGGAGATATGCCACGGTGTCACCTTCAATGAAGATACTTCCCTGAGGAAAGTAGTTAATATTCCGAATCTGAGGAAGATAATGAAGCAAGGCCTGGAAATGAAGAGGAACCAAAGGATGAAATGATGCCTAATGTTGAAGGACCAATGGACTCGATTGATCCACCTCCTTCACTGGGAAAGAGACCATCATGGTTCAGGGACACTCTCGAGGATGCTGACGGACATGCGGCCCCAAGGGGGACATTCCGTGAAAGCAAGAAGCCGAGTAGATACCAAGGGTATCTAGCAGCCATGAGTACTATTGTACAATCCGAGCCTGGATCCTTTGAGGAAGCTGTAAAGCATCAAGTATGGAAGGATGTTATGCATGAATATTATGAGTCCATTGGGAAGAATGATGTCTGGGTTGTGGTTCCAAGACCAAAGGACAAAACAATTGTCACCTCGAAATGGCTCTACAAGATCAAGCATGGATCTGATGGAAGTGCTGAAAAGTTCAAGGCAAGATTCGTTGCCCGTGGCTTCTCTCAAAAGGAAGGCATAGATTATGATGACATATTTGTGCCTGTGTCCTGATATACCACCATTAGATCTATTGTAGCCCTTGCTACTATGTAAGGATGGAGTCTTCATCAGATGGATGTGAAGATTGCATTTTTGCATGGTGCGATAAAGGAAGAGGTATATGTGCAGCAACCTCTGGGATTCGAAGTCCAGGATCGCGAAACCCATGTTTGCAAGTTGAAGAAATCCCTATATGGGCTGAAGCAAGCACCCAGAGCTTGGTACGAGAGGATAGATAGCTACTTGATGAAGGTGGGCATCACTTGAAGTAATGCTGATCTGAACCTTTACTTCAAGGTTGTCAAGGGAAAGCCTCTCATTTTGGTGTTGTATGTGGATGACCTCTTCCTGCAGGTGTTGACCCTCTCATTCATCAGTGCAAGAGGGAGCTCACTGCTGAGTTCGAGATGAAGGACCTAGGATTGATGCACTACTTCCTAGGCCTGGAGGTCTAGCAGAGACCTGGCAAGATTTTCCTTTCTCAAGGAAAATACATTGTGAAGCTTCTGGAAAGATTTGGTATGGTGGACTGCAAGTCCGTGTCAACACCAATGGAGCTCAACTTCAAGAAGTTGAGTGGCAATGCTACTAGGCCCATATTTTCTAAACCTACTGACTATCATCAACTCGTAGGGGCCCTGATGTTCTTAGTGAAAACCCATCCAGATATATGTTTTTCAGTGAACACTTTAAGTCAACAGATGGTTGAGCCTCATCACTTTCACTGGGTTGGTGCCAGGAATATTTTGAGATATCTTCAGGGCACGATAAACCATGGGTTGAGATACACTGCCGGGAGTGTGACACTCCTTAGATATACTGATGCCGATTGGGCTGGCAGTGTGGTGGATCGTAAGAGCACATCGGGATGCTGTTTCAATCTTGTTTCTACTTCGATCTCATGGATGAGCAGGAAGTAGAAGTCGGTGGCTTTGAGCACCGCATAGGCTGAATACATTGCAGGGAGTATGGCCTGTTTTGAAGCAGATTGGTTGTGAAAGCTCTTCAGTGAGTTGTTCAGACATGTGCTAGATACCACCGTGATACTCTGTCATAACCAGAGTGAGATTCACTTGTCCGCGAATCCAGTGTTCCATGATCGATCCAAGCATATTGATATCAGGTACCACTTTATCCGGGATATGGTACAACGAGGCATTGTAAGGCTCGATCATATAGGAACTGATGAACAGGTCGCGGATATTCTCACAAAGCCCCTAGGGAAGCTCAAGTTCCTAACCTTCTGTGAGAGTCTTGGTATCGTGGAACAACCCTATGATGTGGGTCTTGTTGGATGATGAGCTTTGGGAGCTCTGGGGGGCTTTGGGGATAGCTTCTCAAAGCTATAAGCAACCACAAGGCTAGGCTTGGAAAACCTTTTTGGTGTGTTTGGGCCCCACCGTTGTGATTTTGAGTTGATTAACCTCTCATTGAGTTCAGGACTCATGGGAAGTACCTCTCATTTGGCCAATGAGGTGCCAAAATATAGAGACTAGTAGCAAAGACTGATGGACGCATCAGAGATTGCCATACTCTCTATCTAGGATGGCATGGTCTAACCACTTGATCTGGGATCAAGTATAGTGAGGTTTCAGACCTCCAACTAACTTCGGGTCAGGTAAACCAACCTCGGGTTTTTGTGAGGCTCTTTGTGAGTCTGATAAAGGTTTCAGACCTCTAGGCTGAATTTGTCAGCTGGGGAATGATGTCTTTGTGACTGAACACTTCTGTTCTGAAATAAAGAGGCTAGCAAATCAAGTTACGGTAGGATGACGCACGATGTTTGATTTTTCACAGGTGGATGGAGTTCTCCCTAGTTGAGAGGGAGTGTTAAAATTGGAAAACTAGGTCCAAACTCCATGTTGTGATACTTAGATGAAGATACCAATATTTTTATTGGGTTCCTCTTTTGGAGAGGTGTAAGATCGATATAAAATTGATCTTAATCTGATGAGCAGAACATTTATTTTTAATTTATTTTTTAATAATTTCAAATATGTGCAGGTCAGCCTTAAGGTTTTACACCCCCAACAGATGTGTCACACACCTCAATGATGGATATATATACAGTCAATGTTGGAGATCATTTCACTCATCTTATCACACATCTTCTCATCTTCTAATTTAGTACGAGATCCTTAGAGGCAATTTCAGATCACACATGGGAAGAAGGACAAATTATTGCAGCTAGGAAGAAGGAGGAATTTACTGCAGCTAGTGTTTCCACGCAAGTTTGACCAGTGTTGACTTTGGTAAACGCATGGTCCAAAGAGGCTGAAAATTGGTGGAGAGTTCGATTTTGGGAGGCCATACACATTGGCACAATAACTGAGGTCAAAAGGTTGACCGAAGACCGAGCTGCATTGACTTTCTTGTTGTTTTCCTACGTTGACTTTTCTAGAAAACATTGACTTTTCTGGGGTTGACTTTGAGTTGACCGTGTGGCTATTTAGAGGGTTGTTGTGACACATGATGGGTTGGTTTATCAAAGAGAGTTTACTAGTTGAAGTATCTTGTTGACCACTGTAACACACCACCACATTTTTATGTTTCCGATTTGTCTTCTATAGATCCTCTGGTATGTTCTATCAACATTTTACTTGATTGTTTATGTGATTTTTGTAGTGAAAAGTAAAGTTGCATCAAGCATAGAACATCTACATAAATTTAAAAATAGACAGCAGAATGAACAACAAAATTTTTTTTCTGATAAACCAGCTATAGGATGTTTTAGATGTGGTAAACTTGGACATACTGTTGTAAATTGAAGAATTCACTGGGATAAAATTAATGAAAAAAGAGAACAATTGCTTGAAAAGAAAGAAAATATAATTCCAAATAGAGGACAGCCTTCTGAGAATGCACATTATGTTGTCGCACATTGTAATTTCCACATGGAAGATGTTTTTAGTACTTATTTTTCTTCATGGTATGGCAGTTGGGTTCTAGACAAAAGTGCCATGTGTCATATGACCTTTCGAAGATATTTGTTTGATCAATTCAATGATAATATTGACGGAGTATTGTATTTTGTTGATAAGTCCCAAATCAAACCATCAGGAATTGGTTCAATTCAGTTAAAAATTCCTGGACTTCCAAATTATATTTTGAATGATTTTCGTTACATTTCGTAGTTCCAAAGAAATTTTTTATCTCTTATACAAATAAGACAACAGGGACATTTCATTCACATATTTGATGGTAAAGTAGAAATTAGAAGAGAATCTAACAATAAAATTGTGATGTCTGGTGTGGAAGAAGATAAAATATTGAAGTTTCATGGTATGTCGTCTGTTGCATTGAACAAAACTTATTTGGTTCAACAAAATGATACTCTGTCATCTTCTTTATTATGGAATTCACGCTTCAGTCATGTTAATTATGAAAGTATTCAAATTATGAAACAGCAGGGGATTAAGGGACTTCCAAAAGTTCCGAGAAAATTTACCCCATGTAATGCTTGTACATTCGGCAAGCATCAGAAATAGTCTTTTTAGAATTCTAAGTCTAGAGTTATAAGAAAATTAAGTCTCATACACTCTGACTTATGTGTTCCAATGCATGTACCAACTTCAAATGGAAATAAATACATACTCACTTTTATTGATGATTATTCGAGGATGTGCTGGGTTTATGTGCTTAAAGAAAAATCACAATTTTTTGATGTCTTTAAGAAATTTCATCTCTGGATAAAAAATGAAGCACAACTTACTATTGGTACTATAAGGACTGATAATGGAGGATAATATACTTCACATGTGTTTTAAACATATTTTCAAGAGAATGGCATCAAACACCAGACCACAATACCATATAATCTGCAACAAAACAATGTTGCTGAAAGAATGAACCGAACATTTCTTAGTATGGTAAGGTCAATGATGTTTTCTAAGAATGTAAAATTAATGTTTTGGGGAGAAGTCATGCTCTGTGCGGCATACATTAGAAATTGGTGCCCTTCCTCTGTCATTAACAACAAAACTCCATATGAAATGTGGTACAGATGTCTTCCTGCTATTAAAAATTTCTGAATTTTCGGTTCTCAATGTTATGCTTTGATTCCCAAAGATCAGAGGAATAAGATGAGTGAACGAAGTAGAAAATGCATATTTTTAGGGTATTCCATGACTTCTAAGGAATACCGATTATATGATGAAGTGAACAAAAAGTTTATTTTGTCAAGAGATGTAATTTTTCTTGAAACTGATAAAGATTCCCTCACTGTTGATAGACAACTTAATCAAATAGAAAATTTTGTGCCTCAAAACTTTTTTATGAATCAGACATACTTCCCCATCCTAAAGGGGCGATTCCTATATTAGATCAGTTTGTGGAGTTTCATTCTCTCAATGATGAGAAATTGGTTGTGGTTGTTGATGATAATTCCATTGTGGTTGATGAGGAATTAGTTGATGCAAGTGTTTCTACAGAAACAATGACAGAAATGGAAAGATCTGGGCCAGATGAAGAAGATAAGCAACTTCCTGAACAACTTCCTACACAACCTTTCCCAAGGTCAACTCGGATTTGAACATTTCCAAATAAATATGATGAGTTTAAGGCTAGAAGTTCCTCAAGTAACTATTCTCATTGTGAATTTAATTTTTCTGTGGATTGTGAACCTACTTGCTTTGAAGAAGCTACTAGTTATGAACAGTGGAAGGATGCAATGCAAAAGGAATATGATGCTCTCATAAAAAATGGCACATGGAGGCTGGTGGATCCTTCTGTTGGCATCAAACATATTGGTTGCAAATGGATTTATAAAACTAAGTTTAAAGATGATGGTTCGCTAGACAAGTACAAAGCAAGATTTGTAGCGAAGGGATATGCACATAAAGAGGGTATCTACTATACAGAGACTTTTTCTCATACAAATAAATTAGGCACTATTAGATCTTTGTTTGCTATTGCAACTCAGAGAGAATGGAAAATTCATCATATGGATGTCAAAATTGGCTTTTTAAATGGATATTTGAAAGAAGATGTTTACATGTTTCAGCCAAAAGGTTTTTCCATTAAAGGGAAAGAACAAAAGGTTTGCAAACTAATGAAGTATTTGTATGACTTGAAACAAGTGCCACGAGCATGGTATGAGAAGCTAACTGAACATCTTCTTAAATTAAACTACAAACATTTTGACCTACATGATGCAACTCTTTTCGTTAAGAAAGTTGGCAGATCGGTTGTATATCTAGTTGTATATGTTAATGATTTGATGATCACATGAAATAGTGATGAATATATATAATCTATAAAGAAGGAATTGAAAAATGTTTTTGATATGACAAATTTAGGTTTACTTCATTATTATCTTGGAATTGAAGTTCATAAAAAACCACAACATATTTTCATCTCTCGGAAAAAATATGTTGATAAGTTATTGAATAGATATAGTATGACGCAATGTAATCCTGTTTCTACTCCAATGGAGCATAATTTGAAACTCACTTCCAAAGAAGGAAAGTTGTTTGAAGATCCAACAAAGTACAGGAAAGTTGTTGGAAGTTTTATTTGTTTGTCTATTTCTCATCCTCATATAACCTTTGCTGTCAAAATACTTTCCAGGTTTATGCATCATCCTTGTGAGGGGCATTGGGTAGTAGCAAAAATAGTTTTGAATTATTTAAAAGGAACTCAAACTTATGGCATAAAATATTCCAAAGTTTTAGACTTCCATGTTGCTGATTATTCAGATTCAGATTTTTATGGAGATAAAGAAAATCGAGTCTCAACTTCTGGATATTCAAGGAATCTTGGATCAGCAGCCATCAATTGGAGATCACGCAAGCAATATGTTCCTGTTGATTCTACCACTGAAGCCAAATATGTTGGAGCAAGTCAAGCCACTAAGGAAATCATTTGGCTTCGAAAAATACTCGAAGATTTGTAGGAGAAATAGAAAGCTTCAACTCCTCTATTTGTCGAGAACTCTTCTGCAATTCATTTGGCTAGAAATCCAAAGTTTCATGATCGAACCAAACATATCAACACCAAATATCATTTGATTCGACATAATGTAGAGGACAAAACAATTCATTTGACACATTTTCCAAATTTTGAACAAATTGCGCATATTTTTACCAAAGCATTAGGATGTGAAAAGTTTGAAAATTTTATATCTTTACTTGGTGTGTCAGACGTCCCTTCGAATTAAGGGGGGAAATGTTGTAATCCTATGGGAATCCTTAAGTTTTTGGTTCAGATGGGTAGCTAGGAAGTTAGTAGTTAGTGATAACTAATTTCTGAACTAATTTCTCAAGTGTAAATGTAATCTAGTTCAATCAATGAATTACAAAAATCATATGGTTATTATTTAACACTCACAATATAGAGATTATAGACCACTAGTGAGGAACCAAATTACTGTGTTAATCCAATGTCTTATTTTCATGGAGTTCTTGGAGTATTTTACCCATTTGTGTATCTTTTCCAGAGAACAATAAGGGAAATGAACTCGAAGAAAAGTAATGACTAGTTAATGAACAAAAAATAAATTATATATGATACTAAGCTACTTAGGATACCAATTTATGTAGAATATTCATGTTGGATTTTACCTATAAATAGGTGATCTAAATCATCTTACTTAATGCATACTTATCTAAATCATCTTACTTAATGCAAACTCCTTCAAATTTCAACTGTAAAAAACACAATTTAGTGTCCTCCAACAACAACAGTCCAATACTTTGTTGTTTCACAATTGATTAAGAATTTGTTCTAAAATTTTATTTTTGTTTACTATTATATATCAATACAAATACTTTCTAAACATTTTTTTAATTAAAAACAAAGTTAAGAATTATTATTCTTAAAAAAATTGTTGCCCTTAAAATCAGAATTTTTCTTCAAAAAATATTTTATGAAAAATGATCACTCACTACATAGATTCGAATCATAAACTTAGATCTAAAATTTAATTCCATGGTGGAAATAAGCACCCAAGTCGTGCTCTCAGTTAGTTTTTTTTATAATCATACTCTCTGAATACTTGTGTCTTATTGATGTAGATCCATAAAGCTCATTAAAATTCAATAACACTTATGGTTCTAACTCCCAGTGTAAACATGCCATAATTTCACTTAGAAAAAAATATAAATTTCCATATGATTTTGAGAAAATCTAGCATAATTTTTTCTTAAATATGGATTACACCTATCAAACTTAAGGATTTTGGGAACGTCAGCATTCATGACAGAATTAAATGCATTTTTTCCATAAAAAAATGATTTAAATGTTGACAGTGTCAAATTTCTTAAAAATGTTTTATTCAAATTTCCGAGAGCCAGAAATTTTTTTGGCATCAGTCAACAATTCCTGGTTCGAATGTCGAGCACCAAAGAATGATAAGCCCTGCCCCTATTTAGTAAATATTCACTAGAGGATCCTAATTCTTGGTGTACATGCACTTAGTATTAATTACCACCAGCTAAATTGTAGTGTTTGCATGTGATGTGCTCTTACTTAGCGTTAGTCAAATATTGTGCTTACATGTGGTGTGCATTTGGCTTTAGTTAGTTACACGAGTTCTTACATGTATTGTGTAATTGGCTTTATTTAATTAACTCTAGTGCTCGCATGTGGTGCATGTGCACATTAACATAGCATTAAAAACACTTAGCCTTAGCTATATTTAATTAAACTTGGTTATTTCATGTACAACTAAGTTTAACTTAGTTTCCTTTTCTATTGATTATCAAATAAATATTAAGTAATCAACTTCATTCTCACTTCCAATTTTCCTTTTCAATTCTTGAAATTTTGTGCAATTATTCTTTATCTAGATATTTATCTTTGCTCTAATAATGTTACATGGTACCAAAGCCACAAGGATCTACAGAAGGTTCATGAAAAATATTTTGCAGGTTTGAATCTCAAAGAATTGGAAATTATTTAGAGATTTGATTTGCAGATTAAAATATTGGAGAAGTAACACAATTTCTACTATAGACACATTGGAAAATACTGGAGTTCCCATCTTCAACTATTCTCACTCTGTATAACTACTTCTAATGAAAACCAAATTTTTTCCTTCACCTATGAGGAAAAATATTTTATCGAATAGTTATGACTACGAAATTTCAGCCCAATTCTGCCATTAGAAAATCCAAATACTTCGATATGATGGACGAGGATTTTGGTCTTCTATTTTTTTCCATATATCCAACATCGTGTTTCCATGTGGACACATGAAACAGTCCAAATAAGGTATGGACAACCTTGGATAATTTATTTTGGAAATAGGATAATATGCGGGCTCATATTCTCGAAAATGAGCTAAATTCCTTAGATTCAAACAACTTTGACAACATTCAGTATTTCTTTACAAAATTCAAATCATTGTTTCTTCAGTTACAGGATTGTTGGATTGATAAATACAAACAATAAGGTCAATTTATCTTTGTTATTTTTTATAAATTAGGTCCTCAATATGTTTTTTTTTCTACATTTCATGCTATTATATTTTTAACTAGAGACAAATGGAAAATTCCCAAACTTGATGCATTTGTTGACTCTCTCATTCATGAGCAAAATAAGCTCATCAAGATGGGTTCATTAAATTCATCAAATGCACATGCACTTTCAATGCATGAAAAATGAAATTATGACTCGAAACCAAATCAACAATATAAAGGCAAAGGAAAGGAAAGAGATCTAGATCCAAGAAAGGGAGGAAATACAAAACCTTTAGATGACTCTTCCAGCTACAAGGGTAATAAGGAAAATAAAGGAAACTCAAAGTGTCCTTATTATAACATAGGCTATCATATTGAATCCTCTTGCATGAAAAATACTATTTATCTCATGGAAAAGAATATTCAATAAAATAATCTTGGTCATCACATTCTAGAAAGCGCCAATAAGAAGACATAGTAAAATCCGTTAGAAATAAGGGGTAATGGCCATGCTTTGATTTCCCTTCATTCTAAACCATAATAATGTATCGTCAATTCAGGAGCTTCACATCAAATTTATTCTTCAAAGGAATATTTTTCATCTCTACATGCATACTTAAGTAGTCATATTCTGATGGTGGACAATTTCGCAGTTGAGGAAACTTGAAACGGAAGAGTGAAACTCAAATATGGAAGTTTTGAGAATGTCTTGCATATTCTAAGGCTTTCTCTGAATCTTCTTTAAATGTATCAGAGACACACACCAACACCAAAAGTAAATTGGAATTTACTCTAGATTCTATGAGCATTTATGATATGCAAACCAACTTGAAGATTTCATCTCGCAAGGTAAATGATTAATCTCGCCTGTATAAATTTCCTAATTTTGTTCTTTAGTCAAATTCTATTTTTCTACTTACGCATGCAAATAAAGAAATTAGAAGAAAGTAGTATTTGGAATGAGATATTTGGACTTTTGAATTTCATATATATGCAACAACTTAGCAAGAAAATGATGGTTAGAGGATTGTGGACCATTGAATTTTAAAATGGTGTTTGTAAAGGATTTTCTCATGGAAATAATCCACAAGACACATTTGATAAGGGGCATGCATGGAGAGCCTCTTCACCTTCGATGATTGTACACAGTGATCTCATGGATCCATTTCCAGTACCTTCAATGAGAAAAGAAAAATATGTGTTTTCAGTTATATATCATTAAAGGGATTCACTTGGGTTTATTTCTTGAAACTCAAGTCTGAAGCTTTCCAGCATCTAAAGATTTTAAAAGTGCTTGCATAAAATTAGACTAGAAAACACATCAAGATCCTCTACATAGATAATGGTAAGGAATATTTCAACAAAGATATTCAAAATATGTGTAATGAAGCAGGAATACAATTGTGGCATACAATTCCTTACACTCCACAAAAAAAAAGTGTGAAACATAGGAAGAATATATCTTTGAAAGAGATGGCCATTTGCATGTTGCGTGAAACATATCTCCATCAAAATTATGGACTAAAGCTATGAAAATTGCTTCATACATCTAGAATATATCTCCTCATAAATATATTAGTGGAAAAAACCTTTGGAGGCCTGGATTAACATGCAACCTCATGTCATTCATTCCCACATTCCCATAGGTGGTAAATAAATAAAATGTTTTTTTATATGTACTCCATTAACCTCTTTATACTTTACTGAAAGTCAAAAAAAAGTTTTATTTAGGTGAAGCCTATGGGAAAAATACCATGGGACATATTATCATTAAATACTATGGGATAAATACCATAGGCCAAATACCATAGCTATAAAAGAGGTATGGTAAATAAATAAATATAAAATAGTTATCAAGAGTTATGGTACATAAATAAAAACATATCAAATAGGTTCAGAAATAAACTTCTAATTATATACCAAGGCTATGGGCCAAATACCATTGTAAATAAAAGAGGTTGGTAAATAAATAAATACATGATAGCTATGGTAAATAAATAAAACCTCTTTTCATGTTTACTCCATAATATTATTTTTATTTAGGAACACTAAAAAAAGAAGTTTTATTTAGGTGAAACATATGGGCCAAATTATTATTAATACCATGAAAAAAAGAATTATTAACCCCATTCATATTAAAAGATTAATACTATTGTTATTATTAAATATAATATTCATATTAATATATTATATTACGCTGTAAAGCGTTCTTATTTGAAAACAACCCACCTAAAGTGCCACCTGTACCATTATGTACCGTTGATGTTCATGTTAGACGATTGAAACACTATGGACCATGGGATTAAATATGGTTATTAATTAGTTAAGTAAGTAAACTGAACACACCCTTTTATCTATTCATATTGGATTCAGAGCAGAAGAAAAAACAACCCCAAGCTAAAAACGCACCAGCAAGGGCTTCATGATTATGAAGAGTTTGTCCATCTGGTAATGGAGGTGTGCTCGTTCTCTCTTTCAAAGAAAATTAAGGGAAGATATGCAATCACTGTATGAAGAGGTTCTGGTTTTTTTCGGAATCGATTTGCTGTTCAAATTAACCCTGTTGAGATTGAGCGATGTCACTTTGAGCCAAGAGCAAACACGACACCCACTCCAACTGAACCAAGGCTACACCCCGTATTGATGAAACTGGATCGGAGAGACAAGGGCTTAGGCCAAGAAACTGAAGAAGCCCTCTGCTGCGGATTGAGCAGAAAGTGGTGATATGAGGTTTTGTGGAAAATGGACTGGAGAAACAAGGATTTAGGCCCAGAAATTGAATAAGCCCTCTGCTGCCGATTGATCAGAGACTGGTGATATGAGGTTTTGTGGAAAATGGATGGGGGAGGGAAGGGCTTAGGCCAAGAAATTGAATAAGCCCTCTGCTGCCGATTGAGCAAAGAGTGCTGATATGAGGTTTTGTTTCCCTTTCTTAGAAATTTATTTATTTTCTTTATAAATAGTATTGCTTTGTATTCTAGGATGAAAACGAGACCGATATTTGGTTGAGTGCACCAATCAATTCTGCTTAGTTTTCCAGCAAATTTCTTTAACTGCATTACTTATCCATGGTGTCGCAACATCTCTAAACTTTGGGTATACATTCATTGAAGGAACTTGACAGCCTCTATTTCGTATCGTTGGTTTACCACTGATAGCTAGATCCCCTTCGTTGATTCTGTGCCCATGTTCATATTATTCTTTTCTTGTCAATTACAGTTTTGGGCAGAGGATTTCGGTATCGATTGCGAGGCAAAACAAACCATGCTTCTGTTGAGAAATTCAGTGATCAAGACTTCAGTAACAGCATGTTTTGTTTTCCCTCCGCATTTGATACACACAAGTCCTGCCGAGGAGAAATAAAACCTTTTATTTTCTATATATATTAGTGCAACTTAAGAAAAATCGTTCTATCTCGGTCTTCTGTGTCCTTCCCGGACTTTGGTGCAAGCAACGACCTGTGATTTATGAGTACCATGTAAGAGTAAATTTCTTGCGTAGAAATCAATGCAGGCGTGCCAATCAACTAAGCATCTAGCACTAAGAAAGTGAAGCCATTTCTCGTGAATAAAAGAGACTGGATTTTAGTAATCTTTGTAACATTATTTTTTACAAATAAAATTTTGATTTCTGGACATTGATGTAGTAATGATATTTTTCCCAGATACTGCAGAGCTGCCGAATCAAAGTGCTATTCATTGTTCTCTGATAAGGTTGTACATGTGCATCAATCTTTTTTACTGGACTTCACTGCATCTCCAAGTATAGTTATTTTTCTTGAGAACCAGAGCAGAGACATCAATATGGTAATTATTATTATTATTAACCAATTTTAAGGTTACGGTCAAGCCAGATACCAGATTGGTGGTGTATGAGATTCTTGTTTGTGGAACAAGAGACCACCTTAGTGCAGCAATTTTGAGGCCAAGTCTAAGAAGGAATACATACTCTAACCCTCTGGTTTTGAACCTGTGACCTCTTAAGAGAAAAGAGGAAACACATGCTCTTAACCATTAGGCCTGCTCTTAACCATTAAGCCCACTCAAACTGTAATATAACTCACAACTTACAAACATTAAATTATAAAATCTATTTCAAACAACTATCAACCTCGACCAGGGATTTGCTCATGTAAGCTGCGATATATTTATTGAACAGTTAACCAAATCCCATGGTTAGAGAGTATCTAGCATCACACTGCACAACATAAAATTAGTATGAGGTGTCAAGTTACAAAAGTTATTAATGCAAAATCGAACAAAGATTGATCACTGGAATTTATTGCAGTTCTTTAGTAGACTATCCACGTTGCCTCCTAGGTCTTCGTTCAGCGGTGGTTGGTAGCTTCTCTGAAGGCCCACAAGGAAGTGTTTGACCGGTTTCTTGTTCAATGCGTCTTTTCAGTTCTCTGAGAATTTTAATCTGACTGAGCTTCTCAGGTGATAATCTGTCCTAATAAATACCTGTAAAATATTTATGCAACGACCAAAATTAAAGCAAGTCAGTTAGCCTCAACGATGAGCTGGATATAAAAAGATTGTTTCAGAATTCACCTTGAGGTTTTGGAATAGTTGTATTTGTATGAATAACTTGAGTAGGAATGCAGATCACATCCACTGGTACATCATGTACTTGCAGTTTCTCTAGAGGAATGTCGTCAACCAACTGCTTATCATGAACTGCAACAAAAGATGGCTATTGTCAGCTTGCAAGGTGAATACTACAAGCATAAGAGAAATCTCT